>OOFC01048499.1:40233-62631 GCA_900323345.1 Pseudochromis fuscus
AAAAAAAAAAAAAAAAAAAATAGATGGAATATGTTTCTCTCAGTGGGTGGGAGGGAGACTCAGTGCTCACTTCCTTTATTGTCCATCATCACCACTATGAGGGCTGCAGATGATCCGCTCCATAAAGACACAAGGTCGTGAAACTTGGCCTCAGTAGAAAATATTTGGTAACTGGAGACAGAATACAGAGCCTCAAGAAATAACCATGGCCTATGACTTCATGATTAATGTGTGTTGATATTTCTTATAAAATTTCTGCAAAAAATATGACGAGCACACTACACTGCTGACTGGCCTCTTTGTCTGTGAAGGGAATTGAGGCTCTCTAAACATTCTTTTCACAGCCACAGTGGACCTAACTCCATTTACTGATATATTCCTGGCCAAAGAGGAAGCAGCGCTTCTTCAGGGAAACATTATCCACGATGGCACTGACTCCTAATAACAACAGGGAATTCTATATTTATCCCTGATTGCATATGCCATTTGTTGTGGAGAAAAAAGTAAGTCCTCTTGCATTAAGAAGTCTTGTGCAGACAAGCCAAGGCTGAGACAGACATGAGTCTTGGTGCGCCAGCTCTAAATGCACACAAAATCTGTCTTGCATTTCCAGCCAGAAGAAATGTGTAAGTAATTACAGTCCGACCATGTTTATTGAATAAAAACCCACTTAGGCATTATGTTTATGCACGATCAGAAACGCTCAAATCTTACATCCACGTACACAAAAACATTTGTGTCTTTTGCTCTTTCCACAGAACATCTGCACCCAATATGGAGTCAATTTTACTTTTATTACTCATGTGGAAAAATGTATATAGTGCTTGGATTGTTATTCAAACACAGGCCACTTGAAAAACAATGAACAGTGCGCCATGCTGGTTTGGAGCGCAGTGGACACAAACTTAACGTGGGGGTTAGTCAGTTTAGCTGCTTCACACAAATACACTGAGATTGCTAAGACGTGTAAAGCTTAGGTTGCTATTAGCTGGAAGCAAATGAACTGCTGTTAAAAGCATATTATGTTCTGTAATCCAATTAATCTGAAAGGTGTATGCATTTATGTCAAACATGTAAAACACCTTAGCAGTAATAGCTGTTGGAAATGAATGTATTAATTACTGAAACTGAATCTACCATTTACTGTTTTGTGGACAACTCAATATCAAACATGCTGTGTGAATACAATGCATGTGAGTAATTCCTTTCTGCAGTGCAAACACTGCTCCACAGACACAGCACCACTTAGATGCAATGTGGCACCACAGCTGGTGTAAAACCTTCACGACTTGTCTTGTTTGATATGGCGTGCCATGCTTTCTCTATCACCGTATCATTGAACTGACGAGATCTCTAGCAGAAAATTGTTCAATCGAGCGTTTCACCTGGCCCTTGCTGAAAACTCTTCTATTACAGGACCAGGGCTCTCAGGTGGGAAAAACAGTGTTTGAAGAAAACCACCTCTAAAAATGGATCGAGTCCAGGTGGAGGAAAAACACATACCAAAACCTGGTGTTCATCGAGGCAACAATAACTCCCTCAATAACAATGATCACAAGCTGTTGAACATGGCTGAGTGGTGACAGGATTTTCTCAAAGAGTTAGCAGAGCACTGGTGTTTCAAAGACAGAAGGGTTGGGTGTGTGTTATGATTTTAACGGAACAAAGGAAGGACTATTTGTTCTATTAACACTCTCTGCCAACACAAACAGCCTCACTCAGAGAAGGCAGTAAGTGAAAGAAGATTACAGTCTTGATGCCATGTTATGTTTTCACACCTCCCTTGTTCTGAGTGGCTGGCGTGGTTTTGCTTGCCACAACCCTTCTATTTTCATCCGTGATGCCAACATCAGTGCTAACCTTTAAGAAAGAATCTGGACCGGGGTATTGGGTGCCACATCAATGACGCCACGGCCGTGTTGACTGTCCCTACATTGCTGTATGACATGCATTGCTAGTGACAAGCTGTCTTTGCTGATGTCAGTTGGCTGTGTCTGCTGGCTGGCCCTGCAGAAGCTCCAAGTCTTTCTCTGTCATCACGCCTCTTCTTCCCAACATGCACTGGGGCTGGTTTTCACCGCTGAGCGTGCCCTTACACTCACTTGCCTCCGAGCTTGTACACACACACACACACACACACACACACACACACACACATTACATACTGTTAAGACTAAGGGCGCCCTTTTTCACTTCAGAGGCAAATCCAAGTATGCTCCCTGATCACCACGTACTTGTGCGTTAAATGGACAACAGATGCACCGCTTGACAACCACACAAAGAAGAAAAAAACATTAGCCAGCGGAGCACACATGAGCTGGAGCTGACCATAAATGAGAGCATGTTGCAAACAGCCCAATATAAATCAAAGAGATAAGTGCTTCCAGGTTCACTCTATTAGCTTGATGTGAGGAACATCATGAGACCACCTGATGGATAACATGTTTATTTCTGGCCAATCTACAAAGCTAGAAGTCATTGTTATTTTCTCCAAAGAAAGTTGATTACAGTGTAACTCTAATCTCAACCCTGATCCTGAAACTTACAGGAAGCTCTGCATCGCAACATCAGCGAAATTAGTGGCGTTCTTTTCTGGTTGGTTTTACTTTCTAAGCTAGAAACTGTGGTGAAAAGAGGAAGTAACTGAGTAAGTCAAAAAAAGGGAAGGAGAGAGGGAAGGAAGGAGAGAGAAAGACAAAAGCAGGAGGAGAAAAATGACATCTCCATATTAAGGCCTATGTTGCTGGTGTCAGTTCTAATTTCACAGTGCCTGTGGGGAGCTGAATGCAACCAGTCAGCTCTGGTCTCATCTCGTTCCTCCTCCATTTTGAATCAGGGCCGACGAATCCCAAGCTGGGGGGAAAGGAATATTACTGGCAAATTGGTTTTAGATTAAAGGAGGTGGTGAGGCATTCTGCTTTCTCAGCTCTTTCCCAGGTGCACTTAATCTAATTTCATTAAAGAGATGAGGACGGATGATCACTTGTGTCGAAACATTAAGCCGGTCCATTTTTTCCGTCCATAAAAAAATGTTAAGGTTGTCAGCGGCCCGGTGGGTGGCCTGTTTGTTATTGAATATGATGACTGGAAGAGACCAATCTGGATCTGGCAACGCAGCGGGGGGTTGGGGAGCGGTATGCAGGAAGAGGAATATTACTGTTGGCTTTCCTGCTTTTTAAAGATGTGACAGAGGAGAAGATGTAAAGAATGACAACACTGGCAGTGGAGGAGAAAGTAAATACAAACGAGCAGATACAAAAGAGGAAATGAAAACAATGAAGGAGTTGTTGAGGGCGTTGGAGAGGAGGTAACAGATATGTTTAAATCCCTTTAGCGTTCTAGTTTTTGTTGCAGGCGCGCTGCTAGCTTCACAAGGCGAACCCTCCTCCCCAGTACATCAGTTGGGAGGATACCACTAGCTGACGAGCCATTACTGATAAGCCGGTTGAGACGCTCGGACGTGGTGATATGGCATTCACTCTGCAAACTGCAGGAAGATAAGGAGGTAAAGGAGGAATTAATGTGTCAATCAGAGCCTGTGCGCTGCCCTGGCAGATGAGTACAGCAGAGCCATAAAAGAGCTCATAGACAGGATGTGGTAATGGTCCTCGGAGACTCCCCCGGAGACAGATACACTTTCTGCTGAGTGACTGCTCGGCAAATAGGACCAAATAGAATTAGCCAACCCGGGTGTCCCCCACCGTGGCTATGGTGATGTGGAAGTGGTAACTCACCTGACACGAGGCCGCTGCATTAATGTTTCGCATACGGACAGACAGCCGCTGTAATGTTTGCACAGGAGAAAGAATACAGGGGAAATTGAAGGAGCCAGCGAGGATGGTAAAGTGGGGCCTAATGGAGATAGGATGACACTCCAGGAGAGTGCATGAACAAACTGAAAAGGGCTAAATCCCACTCTATTTCTTCCTCTGCCTCTCCAATGAATGAAAATGACCGTCTTGACTTAGAGTATCTCAGACATGTCAGAGGTCGGCAACAATACCGAGGAACGGAAACAGATTTTCAGTGTTTATTCGTGGCAGCTGAGAAGACGCTTTGAATAACATCTTGTTGTTGTGAAAGTGATTGTGACATTTGTAAAGCTTAACAAGTTCAAATGAGTTAATGAGGTAATTTCACACATGTTAATGTCAAGTAATGACACAGCAAGAAGAAACAATGATCTGCTGACTCACTGCTGTACTATCTATCTATCTATCTATCTATCTATCTATCTATCTATCTATCTATCTAAATATAATTTTCTATCTATCGAAACTACCCTTTAGTCAAACACTCACAGAGCACAAACCTCCACAAAGGCATAATCCATGTACATATATTTGTTTTTGGTCTAGTGTACCCACAAAGTAAATTGTAAACATGTTGTGACGCTGTACGTGTGTTTAGATTTTAATCTAAATCCATTAAGATGTGACAAAGTCAAGGGTTTTGTTTTGTTTTTTTAATATTTGCCATCATAAGAGCTGGGTTTTTTTTAGGATTTTCTTTTAATCATTTCTTCATTGGGCAACATTAGGTAACATAAGGTTTCTTTAAGTCAAGATCTGTTTGTTCTGTAACAAATCAATGGGGGTGAAAACCTCACACAACCTCTCTGGTGGAGGTAATAACTGTTGCTTCCTCCTACATAGACAGTGTGAGTTGAATACACAAAGTTTCTGTATTCCCGAGAGATTTTCACAAAATGTGGCTACTTCCCTCCCCGCATCTAATTCGGCACATCTCTGCACAAACACACCAAGTGTTGTATTAATACCAGCAGAAACAGAGAAAACATTGTTCTCTATAAGACACTCCTAATTATGTGAGCTTCCCTGCAGGGTGCACATATCAGCCACTCCAAAGCCACAGCTAGTTTTTGTAACATATGCTGAATACTTGTTATTGTCAAACATCATGTAATCCTGGACATCAGATGACAGGCCTCCCAAGAAGAACTGCCAGTGATGAGGACGCAAAACCCACATCCTGAATGCTGGCCTATCTTCATCACCCCACACACACACACACACACACACACACACGCCTCCTCCAAATGCAGCCTCGCTTTGAACTAGAGGTGACCTGGTAATCTCCGAAGACTTCCAGTCTGACATGTTCTGAAAACACATCGCTGCATGTCATCTCCAGCGCTGCTTTGATACAGGCAGGCTTCACGAGGTGGAGCAATCTAAACTGACTTTGCTGTAGCAACTCGTCAGTGTTATTCAAATACAGTGTAACTGATTGCACCCTGGGGGCACACCTGGAAGCAATATTCTAATTAAGTTAATCTGTGAAATCCTGACAATGTGGGTGTTCAGGTGGCTGGTAATCTGATGTGAAAGGAGTCTTTGTTTTCACTGGAAAGATACGGGAGGAGCTGGCACCTGTTTCAGTAAAACGTTGCAGAAAATTATCACTGTCGAGTTATCCTGAGTGCAGGCAATTACAAATGACAGTGTTTGTCTTTCTCCTCATGGAACCCAATTTTTACACCGTGGTGTGTTTTTTTTTTCCCAGCTTTCAGTGATGGACTGTCAAATTATTTTTTTCCCCCCATTCTTCTTCTTTCCTCTGCAATTTGATATGGATGATTCGTAACTCTCATCACCTTGATTATGGTAATATGTGTTTCTGAGGGAATGAAAAGGTCAGCCCTGCTTGAGCCTTTATCCAGATGTTCCTTTTTTTTTTCACACTCTTGGAAAATATGTGCACATCAACAGTGTCTTTACAACGAATCCACGAGTGAAACTGTTAAGTTATATTTCCTGATGGTCACAAGTGGAAGGTTTGTTTCATACTTGTGCTTCTGGGAATGGGACATTAGAATTATAAGGACAATAAAACATATTAACACATATCTTGAAGCATTCCTTTGTACTGTATAAGAAATGTTCTTTGTTAGTTTTGTCTTTGATAAATGAGCTTCATGATGAGTTTTATAGTTTAGTCTGCTCAGTTCTGGATTCACACAGATTGCTTATACATGTGTGTATTGGAGGTTCTTGTGTTCATGGTCACATGAGGTTTTTCTCACTGATGCAAAGCTAATGTTGATATATTTTAAAAACAGGTCAAGTGTCATATGAATTCTGCAGACTTGTACTGCTTGTTCCCCCATCACAGCCATGTTCACACAGTGTATGGTGAATAATTATAGATGCCAATGACTCATCAGCATTGTTAAAAGATAGAGTTAAAAAAAAAAAAGTCAATCTATTCAAACACCAGGATCTAAAACCTCAGAAGTGAGAATGGAAACTAAGAATTGAGAATGAAGCTTAAAGAAACATGAAAACACATCCAGGAGTGAAAAAGGATCTAGGAGTGAAAATAGTTTTACACATTAAAACAAAGATATCTTTGTTACTTTTAACCTAATGTTTTTCACTTGCAGTTTTCTTCTGCTGTGTGTGGTTTCATTAGTGTTTCAAGTACTGTGGTGTTTTAACAATAATAGTTTATATAATGTATTTTGTTTTTCTCTCAATGTCAGTACAAAGTAACTTGTGACATTAGTATTTTTATAGACATATCAGTGGCAAGACAATGAAAACAAGGTGAAGCTGTAATCTAGCTCTTGGACTATGTAATAATTAGCACAAAAAATCAACAGTCAGACAGCTCAAAACTTGGCAGCAATATCTAATAGTCCACCACATTTTGATCTGCATCCCAGTGCATCTAAACTGGCTAAAATAATCCGGTGCCAAACCCCAAACACCGAGCTGTTTTTCCTGAGCAGACAGGCTGACACCTAAACAACAATACAGAAACACAGCTGAGTTTCTGCAAAACTGCCAAAGCAAGGCTTGTTTTTTCCTGTTCTCTTTCTTCTAGTTGTGTTGTTTTGTATCGCAGTATCAAACTTTTATAATATTAAATGTCAAAATTTGTGACACTATATAGAACCGTTATAAGTCTCAAGTAACGGAGCGGAGGGGAAAACAAAACCCTGAAAAGAAAACACTCGGAGAGCTTCCCTCCTATTTTACTTCCCTCTCTACCCCCCACAGTGATGCCAGGGAGCCGTATGGAGACTGACAGGCCCGCTACGTCTCTCTGTCGTGTCAACTAGCTAGCGCCCTCGGTTCCTTCTCGCTTCAATGAAGAGATAAAAGCCTATTGACTTGCCAGGCTACAGTTAATGCAAATTGGGCCTGCTATCAATGTATTATTTATAGGGAGAGCTGCAGACATTTCCACAGAACTGGGAGCTAAGCTTACAGGAGATTAGGCATGCTATCTCATTCATTTACCAGGGAGTAATTGCTAAACTGTGGAGGAATTAGGATGCGTGAGGTTCCCCGAAGGCGTTTCATCTTGTAACCAGGTGGCTGCCATCAGCCAACCACCTCTAAGTCTGCGACAAACAAATACACAGAGGTGAAACTGATAGACGACACCTGTCAAATGGTTGGGGTGATGACATCACTGCCAAAATACAATGGCGTTTCAAACAATTATTGATAACGAATAAAGTTTTTACATTTAAAAGAAATTGAAAGTTACGTTCAAGTTATACCGTATTTTCCAGACTATAAGCCGCTACTTTTTTTCAATGCTTTGAACACCGGTGTGGCTCATGTATCGGCAGCACGAAGCTCGTTGGCTTTTTACAAGCTACCAAGCTCCGTGCTGCCTCGTCACATGAGACCCGGTCAGAGTGGACCACATGAAACTGTTGGAATAAATTCAATAGCGGCTTATAGACAGGAGCGCTCAATAGTCCGGAAAATACGGTAAATGTTCTTGGGAACCCTGAAAAAATACCTGTTTTCAAAATGTTTACCTCCTAAACTCTCAAAAATTGAACAGAAACGACTGCACAACAAGCACAAACTTGACTACTTCTATCTAATATATTCGACAAACAGGCAGATTACAGGTGATGTGTGCCATGTGACAAGATTAAATGCAGAGACACGAAAGTTCAAAGTTTACTGTAGCGCACGCTCTGATCAAGGCTCGCAGTCGTACGTAAGTCACATTTGGGAATAAAAGACTCCAAAAATAATAGGTGCCGCGTCTTTTTACACAAAACAGAAAACTAACAGTGAAAATCAGCTTCTTCCTGTGCTACATTTTCTTTGTCACTTTCTTGCTCTGCACGATGCAGATGATCAACAGTGAGGCGACTGGCAGAGCTTCTTTCACACCCCCCTTATGTTTTTTTCCACTAACAACGCACTATGCCTGCCTCCCTTCTTTAGCTGAGAGCTCAAATTTGTTATTCACAAGTCTCAGCCACTTCATGTGGTAGGTGAATAAACACAGGAAAAAGCAGTCTTACCTTGTCGTCAATGTCACTCTCGCTGTCACACTGTAACAGAAAAGAGACAGACACAGGAAATATAAGGAATTATTCATTTGCCCCCCCCCGTAGCATAATCAGTGCAGATGTTATTTTTGTGTGCAACCTCTCATTCACTGTCAGCTTTCAGTGCAAACGACAGAGGATGAAGGGGAAAAAGAGAGAGTGGTAGTCTGAGAGAGTTTTTCAAGTTTCAAAAGCAGCACAGCCGCACAGACCTCCATTCTGCTGTTTCAAATTAAATGCTGTAAATTTGCAAAAGATGAAAAAACGGATAATACCATACACACGGCTCTATTATAAAGAGCCTGTTCAGTGACTTCGCATTCAGCTGCAGTTTGTCATTTAGCCTTTTAAGTGTGCTTTAAAATTGGACGATAGCATCTCAAGGACATAGAGAGCTTAGGTTCTTTGAATTCTCTAACACAGTGCCTATTAAGTGTGGTATTTCAAATCCGCCTCCTGACAAACCACTCGTTAATTTGTGTGTCAGACTTCGACGGGGATAAAGGAACTGAACAACAAGAGAGGTTGTATTCTGAAATATGCCTTGTCTGGCACAGCTAAAGGCCAACTCACTCCTATTCAGTCAAGAAGTGAAATGGTTTGTCTTCAACACTTCAAATTTCATAAGTCATTTAACCATTCAAAAAAAGCGGTGATCAGGCTCAAATATCTTGAGGAGAGAGAAAAAAAACAACAAAAAAACAAGAAACAGAGAACAAAGTCAGACCTTGTCGCTGACAAACAGATGATGAGAATACTGCAGATACCAATGGCCCCAGCTTTTCATTCCTGGTATGCTCGACGGCAGAAAACTCTTTTAGCAGATAATGAAAGCATGATTAAACTCACACAAATGCTGGAAATTATATTCACTTTTCAACTGAAAGAATGTATTCACTTAAGGTAAAGTCAAAAACCCCTGTCTAACAGTGCTTGTTTGATTTTTATTACAACATTCCTCAACTGAAATCCCGCTCAGAAAACCTCTGCTTCCGCTTCTCGCATTCATTTGCTGGTAAATGCTCTCGGCTGGTAACTCTCTCCCCCGAGACAAAAGATAGTGAAGTTGTGGAAACAGGAGTGGTCGAGCTGCAGGCCTGTCCCACTGGACCTCACAGCAGGATGCATAAGGAGCAGAGCAATTCAAGCGAGGAGCCACATAGAGAAAGAGACAGTCCCCAGTGAAGAACTGCCTTCAATCTGTCAATTAAGTCCCTGTGGCAACATATTTAAGTGGACCCTCTTTATTTTGTTTGACTCCCTTTCAGAGTGGGGCACAATGAAGAGGGAGCTGGGTCAATGGAGGCACAGCGGCCCTTTGTTGTGAGCGTGGTGGGTCCAAACGTATAATTAAATAACGAGAGTAATCAGAGCAAGGGCTCAGTGGCCAAGATCTCTCAGGAGAGCAGAATAGGGGTATGTGTGAGTGAGTGTGTGTGTGTGTGGAGGGGAGCGGGGGAGTCCACGCCCCATGATTCATCCCACCATGCAAAGACAAGGAGTACAGCAGGAGTCCTCGCTGGCAGAAGCTTTCAGTGAAAGACAATGTGACTCAACCTGTGAGGAAGCTTCATTGTTGTGCTGGCATCACTAACTGCAGCACAACAACTCAAAGAAATGTCCCTATTGTTCATACTCGGGTGTTTTTACACCACACAGGACAAGAAAATACACCTGTTGGAGGATACACTGTCATGTGAAAAATTAGAAATGGTTTTTTCCATATTTGGACCAGCAAATATGCACCTACAGATAAAGGTGGTACTCTTGAACCATACTAAAATAAAATATGTGTTTTTCTTCAATGCATCAAAAGTATCAATGGATGTAATATTGTTATATAGAAAAATAGAAGCTTCTGTGTCCCTCTTTGGTAGATTTAACTTCTTCTAGGTGTTTTGCATAACTGTCCACCAGTGCGACACTGGTTTCCTGAACTATTTGACCACATTTAATGGTTTTCTTACATGTGTTGGTTTGTTTACCCACCACAACATTTCAATGGGATTCAAATCCAGACTAGGCCAATCCACAACCCTTCGTTTCTTCTTTTAAAGCCACTCTTTGCTGGATCTCCTGTGTGGTTCACTTCCAGCTCAACTTCGACTTTCAGACAGATGACCTGAGATTATACGTTTAGTTGAATCTGCAGATCCTGTGATAATAGTCTTCCTTTTTGCATCATACAGTTTCATCAACACCGGTTGTAGATGATTTTTTAAACAGTGGAACAAGTTATTAAAAAATAAATACATCAAGATCTTTTTAAATCACTTCCCAGACTCAAACTTCCAGACTCGTTGCTACTGAGAGCTGACACAACACACTTACAGGGCACAAAGGATGGAGTGACAAAAGGAATCTGTCTTATCTTAACTTTCTAATCACTGGCACCTAATCTGAAACCCATGATTATAATTTTCTGGATTTGAAGGTCTGATAAATGTAGGAAGGTACTTACTTTTTAATTTGAAAAAGAATAAACTGTATGTTTTATTTTCAAGGATCCATTAACCTGGTGCAAAAACGTTCCTGAAAATACCAACATGTCCTGACGGCTGGGACATTGTTGTTTGAAACATTTGAAATTGTAAGTATTTAATAAAATACTGAAAATGTCATATTGTTTTCTTTTCATTTACCAAATAATTAAAACCTGCACTAAAGTAAACAGAAATACCCATAATGGTGATGATGACTGAAAATAAAAAGAGAAAAGCAATGCATTAACCTAAGTACCAGCCTGTATGTGGCAGAGAAACATCTAAACACCCTGCATTTATATATGCAGCTCTTCTTGTCCTGTGGGGAAAATTCTCCAACCTTCATTTGGAGACCTTTGCTTGTCAAAAGACAATCGTTAGTGAAAGCAGGGCACTAAGGAGATAAAGTGGCTGTCAATCAGTTCCTCATTCAGACTGCAAATTCCTGACAAATTAATTGTCAGCCATTTCTATACTGCTAGTTAGGGGCACATCACAACCTGTTATCATCACCCATTCGTTCCCTCACCACTTCAACATTTTATCTGAAAGAAATCATTTTCAAATCAATGTTTCTCTCCGTCTTTATCTATCTATGAATTACAAAAAAAAAAAAAAGAAAATTGATCCATTCTCCAATGTCGCTCTCCCCTCAGGAAATTGGTGTAAATGTATTCTTAGCATGCAGCTGAACGGATGACTTCCATCGCACAGCGGTTGTGAGCTCCACTCTATTACTGAGGACGAGTTTAAACCCTACGTGATGGAGATGAACAACTGGCTCTGTCTATTCCCTGGGTGCATGCTTGGCCTTGTTGTTGCAGCAGTAGCCATGACACTAGAGATGAGGCCTCACAAGGCTGGAGCTGGCGAGGAGGAAAAATAATATCAAAAGAGCACAGCATGGTGCTTATCCTTTTACAAGAAGCATGCACTGCAGCAGAGCATAAAGAGGAATACTAGCTACGGCTCAGACAGAGACAGAGACACACAGCACAGCAGGGGAGAGAGAGGCAGGTGGAAAGGGGGAACAAAACAACAGTAAGACCAGGCAGGGGGGATGCTATAGACATGAGGAGATGGGTGGATGGTAGTAACGTTAGTGCAGTTTTTGTCAGTACTGTATGTTATGGCCCTGTTGGGCTATTACACTTCATCCAGTCAGAGAAAGGAATACAATAAAAGTCCATGATTGGCTCATGTTTTTGAGTGCGTAGATGTGGTGAGAAGAGGACCACGCCATTTAGCACCCTGTGTGTCTTTGACTGTCTGCACTGGGGAAACAACTTTCAGCAAGACTATACAGGAGAGCCAAATGGTGAAAATGCAAAACCACAACCAAAAACAGAAGCCTCCCTAAACAGCACGTCTGGTGGTCAGAGGGGACATTGTTAAAATCGCTGAGATATGCTGCTCACTAAGCTGCCTGACAGGAGCCAAGCCTCCAGTGGTTTGTGTCTCTCATAGACGTTCACAAGCCCCCCCACCGAACAGAAGAAGAAGAAGGAAAAAAAAAAACTGGCTAGCTCTTCAGAGGCAGGGAGCAAGCAGCAACATCTGCACCTGGCAACCGCCAGCTACGAAGGGTAACAGGGGACCAGCTTCAGTGGATTGCTCATCCACAACCCTCCCTCCCAGCTTTCCATCTCCTCTCCAACCCCTCCTCCCCTCAGCCAGCACATCAGACGGACGCGTTTGACATTTACACAGCTTTCAACACTTCAGAGACAGGAGATTTATTCCGCCAGCGGCCCTGGCTGGAGCCAGGCCTCGACCTGGGCTGGCCCCCATGACGACCCTGTAGCTCAGCCCTGAAATGAGGCAGGGCTGAGGAGAGAGGAGCAGAGAGAGAAAAAAAAAAAGAGAGGGAAGGATGGATGTCTCGATTCTCCTGGACATTTTCTCTGGTAGATTCCGATAGACGTGCAAGCGGAAGACAATAAGCGTTGCGCATCCCGGAGCACATTAAAACGACTGGCCAAATTAATCACACAGTTCCACTTGTCACACTCGGAGGACAGTCTGCCATGAATTCTGCCTCAGAGATAGAGAGAGGAACAGAAGAGGAACTTGCCCAGCTACGCAAATGCTGGCACGGCGTCAACGACTGTCTTCCTGAATACTGATCGCAACTCTGTGCTTGCTGCAAGAAAAGTAGAGGGGAAAAAAGCAAAACAAGAGCTGCCAGAGCTGCTGGCATTTAAGTGTCACTGTCACTTACTTCTCAAAATAAATAAAGCAATAAATAAAAATGTAAAAAGCTGAAAAATGGAAAAGATGCATAAAAGTGTTTGTGTCTTGTGGCAATACAAATTGTAATATACACACTGTAAGATGTGTTGCCTCTAAATCACAGTCATACCCAATGACTTAGATGCAAGGGAAATTAGAGGAATAACAACTAACACTCTACTGATGGGTTAACAATTATGTTCTGTTCATGGCCATAACTATGTGGACACTGAATGGACTGGGAAATGGTTATTACAGCTTGACAACAGTGAGCCAGCAGAATTGGATCTCTTATCCACGTGAAGAAAACACCAAGACAACAATGCAAAAATGTAGACATCTTCATACTGATGGGAGATATGGCTTCAGTTCAGAAGACCTTTCTCCAGAGACATACACTGAGATGCCCCTGATGGTAAAAGAAGACTTCTGACACACCCAGATCTCCTGGAGTGAGAGCACACAGAGGGGGTAATGGTCCATTTAGATAGTCGAGGACCAAAGCAACGTCGGATGCTGGAGGAACAACACCAATTTTCTCCTGCAATTTCCCTCCTGCAGATGCTGGGATGAGGTGTGGGGGACGTCGGCGCTGTGGCCATTCTGATGGGGCGTAGACGCGGAGCCTCAAGTGCACTGGGGCACCTCCTGCCAGGCCAGAAACATCAGCGGGGCATCTGAAAGTGTCTTTGGGTGAAGCCTTACTTTGGCTCATCTTTCATAATTTATCAGCAGGATTCGTTGTTGTAATCTGATGTAATAAACCCTCGCCCTCTGCCATGACATCTCTGTAAACACGTAGGTGGGGTTAAATCAAATTAAACCCAAAGCTTTGGATGCTTCAGATAATCAATCAGACAATTTAAAAAACTACAAAAAAGTTCAGGTGTAATAATATTGGGGTTTATCTGGCTCACGCTACTACAAATGCAGCGCTGCATTTAACTCTCTCAACCACAGAAAGAAAAGAATCAAGTGATTGCTCTTGACCCCACAAGCTGTATCTGAAAGCACCACCTAGCAAAGTGATTTGATCACAGGATCAAATCTATACAGCCATTTGACCCTTGACCTCCCCAGCAGGCAGCATGGGAAGTCAGCTGATTACCCTGGGTCAGCCTAGGAGCTCCGGATTAGGAAAGTATTGATCCCACTGAAGATGTAGGGTCCACGGGGAATGAGATTGAGAGAAAAAGCTCTGCCGCGGAGAAACGATATCGACCAGCAGGCCTAGACAGGCTTGCACGCAAAACCATATTTGAGCTTGGGACCTCAGAGTTGGCTGTGCAAACAGAGACGGCTTCAGCAAAAGCTCCTTTCACTGAGGCCCATTGAGAAAGGACACAGAGAAAATGAGAGTGAAGGAGGATTGAAGAAGACAAGCTCAGAGAAATGCTCTTTGCATTAGCCAGACACACAGAGGCCTCTGGTTTAGAGCTGACACACTTAAGGGAAGAGTCAGCGGGGGCCATGTAAATCAAGCCGGGGTGAGGAAAGATATAGTCCTGACCTGGGGCCAAACTAAGCAGACTTTAACATTACCCAGAGTCCATGTAAACAGCACTGAGACCTGCCAGCGCTCTGTTTCACTTCCATGCAAAGTATGTGGTGAGGTCAAGGAGGAAGACGTGGGCGGGGGAGGGTGCAGTGCACGGACAGATTGATGATGATAGCGGTGTGGATAAACTTGAAGCGTTGTCCCCCTTCATCACTAAATTAAAGGACCGCCTTGTCCTCTCCAACAAGAAATCCCTCAACCTTTGCTTTCAGCAAAACCCTGGGGGAGTGACAGAGCTGGCTGAGCTGCTGGTGTGATCCTTGGAGTAGTTTGGCGAGGGAAAAACAGACAGTAATGGCAGATGTATGAGGGAACAGGGAGCATTTATTCAGCTCAGAGAGAAAGAAGAAAACTGCCAGAAACCTGAAGGGACCAGGAATACACAACTGTGTTATGAATATAGTCGAGGAAGAAAAATGGGGACATAGGTAAGAGAGAATGAGAAAAAAACACCACTGATTTATGTTTTTTTTTTTGCACCTTGTCTTTCATAAAGCCCCCCCAGCTTCTTCTTGTCTCTGCTGACTGTGTGACTGCAGCTAGCTTGCTATCTTGCCTTTAGAGGTAAGTGCACGCACACACACACACACACACACACACACACACGCACACACACGCACGCACACACACACACACATGTACAACCCTCGGCACCTCCCAGTGTTTTGACATGGCCCCGGGCCTGGTGCTGCTGAGCTCCAGCGGCAGACACTGGGCATTGGAAATTTAAGTCGGGGCGTAGGAGAAATTAGGCGAGGAGGCAAGGAAATGGGATGTTGACTTGAACTGGCCCCGGGGGCAGCTGAGAGTCTCCCTGTGCAGCTCCGCTGGCTGCCTG
The DNA here is from genome assembly GCA_900323345.1 of Pseudochromis fuscus. Classification (NCBI taxonomy): domain Eukaryota; kingdom Metazoa; phylum Chordata; class Actinopteri; family Pseudochromidae; genus Pseudochromis; species Pseudochromis fuscus. Next base: position 55,674 of record OOFC01048499.1, read on the forward strand.
ACAGTTTGATGGAGCGAGTGGAGGCTTCCCCGCGGCCCGAGCCGCCGTCTCTAACACTGATGTAGCTCAGTGAGGAACAGATTGAGCCTCCAGGCATTGCTCTGTACTGCTACTCCCCTCCTCTCTCTCGCTCTTTCTCACTCTCTGTACTGTTACTACTGACTCTCTCTCCCACTAATCCTGTCAAACCAACACACAGAGACATGAACACACAGTGCATATGCATATACATACTATATGTGTCCACACAAAATGAAGCACTGTGTGCACACATGAAGACACTTAGATATAAAACACAAAAATATCAGAAACACCTACAGAGAGCTTGGCTCCCTCCTTCCTTCTCCTCCCTACGACAGTAATGTGATGAGCGCTACAGATGCTGTTTACTGAGCTCTGGCCGACGCACAGGGAGAAGGAGGAGGAGAGGGAGGGTGGGATGGAGGAAGAGGCAGAAGGAGGTAGAGTCAGGGGGCTGGCAGGCCACAGTCATAATGAAAAGAATCTGGCGGCGGCCCACTGTGTGCTGGTCATGAGAAGCATGTGCCGCCGGGGGGCTCTACTGCTAATTTCAGAGGGCAGCCAAGCGTTTCACGCTAGACTTGTCATCGGGCCAGAGGGGGCATTCATACTGGGTGACAGCAATTGCGAGAGGGGTGGGGAGGGGGTTTGGGGAGGGGGAGCAAAGAGAGAGAGAGAGGTGAAAGCTTCAGCTCCCTTGCCCCTCCCTGTAACTCCTGTCCCCCCTCTGCAATGATCAAACGTTATTGTAGGCAGGGTACAGAATTACAAATGAGTGTCCTGTGGCAACAGCTGGAACTGGATTCAACTACTTTCTCTGCTCTGTTCTCTCCTCAGGTGGCCACGAGGGGCACACCTCACCCTCCAACCCCTGCTGTTCAAACAGGATTTAATACCAGCGCTCGCATCTTTCTGGGTAACTTGACAACAATAATCTGTTATGAAATCAGGGGCTTCATCAGCCCACAGTCTCAGAAAAGGAAGTGCATGTACATTTGCCTGCAATCCACTCTGGGCCAGTGCAATACAGATACAGCCTTAATCTGTGTTAATATACAATATGTTTGTGCAACAAATAACGATAGCATATTTTGAAAACTCAACTGTAAAGCACTTTGTGAATAAAATAACAATAAAGAGATGCTTATGCTTGATAGCCTGTTAGTTCTCTGTGCTCCTGTTCTGCAGCATTGCTCACAATAGTTTGAGAAATAACAATAAAGAGACAGACATCTCAAGTATAAACAATGTGACAACATTTCTAAAGGCTCCCAAGGCTCTGATTCTCCTTCAGTATATACCATCATGATGCCTGGTCCCAGTCCTGCCATATGTTTGGATTTTAGCCATTCCTACCAATCTGACTGGCAGTCAGGTAAAGGTGAAATGACAGTCAGGCAGATCTTTAATGGCACTGACTGGCCTGAGGTTTTGGAGTGTGCTTCAGGTTTATTCCACAACACACCTGAATAAAATAAGCACAAACTCAGTGGAAATCAAGAGCTGAGAACTGAGGAACAAGCTAAACTCGTATAAATCTTGAATCTTATAATTCAGAGAAAGTGAGGAAAGGGAGAAAGATGCAGAGGAGGAGCGGGAGCTACCAAGGTGTTGATGCTAACAGCTGGCAGCCTCCCCCTTAAAAAAAAAAAGACATGGCTGGCTGTAGTCTGGCAGTCGGGAGAATCAAGCGAGAGATGAGCAGGGATGAAAGGAGGAGTGTAAGAGATGGAGTCAGTAATGAAAGCTGGGTGGGTGATGGTAGATGAGTGGATGTGGGATGGGTTGGGGGGGAGGATTCAGAAACAAGCCGTCACATGAGAGAGAAAGGAAGGGATGGGAAACAGAAAAAGAGAGACAGCGAGCAATACAGAGTGAAGGAGGGGAGAGGAAAGAAGGAGGCAGCCACATTGCACACTTCAGGCTGTGAATAATTTAGAGGAGCACTGGGGAGACGAGACGAAGATGAACACAAAACACTGGCAGCGTTTGACCTAGAGCTGAAGCTACATCAGTGCACATCACAGAGCGGAGAGCTCTCTCGCTCTCTCTTCCCCCCCCCCCCCTTTCTCTTTTCCCTCTTTTGCTCTTCATCTGCCTCCCTCTGTGTCAGGGAGGAAACAGCTGTACACTATTCTTGTTTCGCCTCACATTCTATGAAACTCAACAGAATGGCTGACAACTCTGTTTCATAAGGATCTCTCTCGCTCTCCCAGCTCGAACAGGAGTCAGGACAGCCCTGTGCGAAGAGGACATATGCACGTCCAGGCTATATGTGGCCATAAAAGTGTCTGTCTCAGATCCCCTGGTACGCACAGGACTAATGATACCATATGATTACATAATATCAGCCAGAACATTTGCACAACTTTACGACATGAGGGCAATAAAGACTCCAAACTTTATTCTTGCTAACTTCCTGTCATGATGTTTCCCAAGACCTCTGTGATTACCATCGTCGTCTTTAATGTTCTCCAAGTGCCAAGACAATTACTTAGTTGTAATTACTGATTATTCTTCGATTAACTTTTACCATCTTATCTGTGATGAGTCGCTGCTTATTCTTGGTAACTGTTTATCTTGCAGAGTGTTGGTTGGCTAAAGTGCAGCCTGAAGACAATATCTTAGGGCTTTAGGAAATTGTGATGGACAGTTTAAAGACTGGATGATTAAGTTATTAGTAGAAACAATAATGCACAAATTATTCAGTATAAATAATAAACGAATAACAACATATTAATAATAATAATATACACTCATTCATAATAGATTCTTTTCATAAGTATGTGTATAATCTTTCTCACCTGAACACAGTCTATGCTGTGAAACATGAGGCAGCACAGGAGACGACTGGTCACCGCAGACAGCAGCAGTAAATAACAACTGCCCCACCATTAGGCACAGAGAGGTTAAACAGACCTCATTCACGCCACCTTTGTCAAGGTGCCATGAATCACCTTGCTTGCTGAAGTGTGTGTGTGTGTGTGTGTGTGTGTGTGTGTGTGATGAAAGGACCACTGGGCATCTGTGGTGAGAGTGACAGTTGGGCGGACAGAGGGCGGTCTGATCAACCCAGAAGGGAGGAGCCATTTATTACTGTAATTAAGGAACTGTGGGAGCAGAGAAGCCCGGATTGTAAACATATATTGATACGAACATATAGTGAACCTCTTAATCTGGTAGAAAATATAGGGAGTGGTAAACAAAGAAGGTTCAAAGATGGCAACCAAACAAAGAAGGAATTTACTTTTTCACTCTCTGTATTTTCTAACTCCCTCCCACCCTCTAACTCTCTCCCTCTCTCTCTGTCTCCTGCTCAGTCTGTGTGGCTGATATTAATGGGACGTCCCTTGTTTGTAAATGTGCCAAGTAGTGTGCACCACTGCAGGCTGTCTATTATAGCAGGCCTCTGGGGCAGCTATTCCATATGGCGTCACATATGGCACTCAGCAGCATCAATTAATGTTGTTATAATACTGATTTTTATGAGCTGGGGTTTCACTCCTTTCCTCTTTTTTTCTACCCCTCCAACTCCTCCTCTTTGCTCCCCCTACCATCACCGATTCTTTGATTCTTCAAACTGCCTGCACCGTTCGTCAAGCCTCCAACAACCTGGCTTCTGAACGGCGCAGGATTTGAAAAGTTTTCCGTGGCAAAGTCTGAAAGCACCTAGCCGCTCTGCTGAATGCTGCTCAAAGACCTTGAACATGACTTTGTTCCCGCTATACTGCAGAAGAAGGGCGACGCTATTGATAATGTGTCACAATCTTCACATCTCCTCTAAGGCTGAGATATGGGAAAGAACATGAGAGACAGAAAGACAGGCGTTATATATGGACCTAAAGCTATGCTAGGTTTAATTGAATATCTGAAACCAAATACCACATTTACACCACCTATTGTAGTTTAGGTCACATTAGGCCAGCATCAGGGACTATTAGTGTGTTAAATTAGGCCTGTATTTATGCACAAAGCAATAGGCAGATGGATGTAAGAACAGAATCTGAGGGGCCCTTTTGTTCCCTGGTGCCTTTGGTGGTGGATCTGACAGGAAGAGAACAAGAGCGCAGCAAAAAGCCCCGCTTAAAAAGCTCCCAGCCACACCAGCCTTGTCAGCGACGCTACAATTAGAGACTAGATCACTGGCGCTTCCCAGCGAGAAACATCTCACCACCACTCCTCAATGGAACTCTTTCGTTTGAGGAACACACTCAAAGAGAGGTTTTAAAACGTTTCGAATGGCTAATCACTCTCAGGATGAAAGGCCCTGGCGTGTTCGTTTGTCTCAGCGTGGGGAGCTTCCCTTGCCGTTTCTCTGTCTCTGATTCTGATTGTTTTTGTTCGTTTCTTTTGCAGCAGGCAGGCGAGGCGGGCGAGCTGGCAGGCAGCACTGTTTGAAGGTGCAGTCAGACCCGAGTGCAGGCCTGATGCTTTGTAGTGATATTTCCAGCAGCACAATCTCATTACTTTTTGACGTGGGAGATGCGTGCAGGGGCGGATTGTCATTTCACGCTGTCAAAAGTTCCATGAGGGAACGGAGACGGGAATGGAACTTCAATGACCTGCATGCCTCTGGCTCATCAAGACTGAATACATTAAACCAAATAACATAGATAAAGCCCAATGAACCAGATCCTTGAAGATGCTTGTAAACTTAATGTCCAGTCCCCAGGGGTGTTGAAGGAATCCCCCCCCTATATCTGTAATCTTTATAATCAGATTTATTTCAAAGCCTCCTAACCTCGTTACTGTACATCTAGTAAACCTAATTAACCTGCATATACGCTCACACATACATATGTAGCTAAGACAAACAGGCCTTTGTGTCTTCAGGGGAAAAGTCCCAAGGGCAGCATCCCACACCTCTCAAAACCGGTGAGAGCTGAGGATGTTTTCACATGGTACAATCACTGGCAGCTCTCCTCTTAAAAAACAACAACAACAAAAAAAAAACGGGGGATGTCCCTCGAAGCTGATTTCACACGGACTTCTTTCAATACAGAGAGAAAATTTGCTCTGTTTAAGAAGCTGCCAGGCACTGATTGAAGCGCCTGGTTACCATGCAAACCCCAGCCTGTTGCTGGGGTGACTGTCCCAAAGTGCTTCCTGGGTAATTTTCGAGGTCACTGGTTTGTGCACGCCTATGTGGTGCAGATGGGCCCACCCTCATTCAAGGCCCAGCAGGAGCTCTTTCATTAGGCCCAGTGAATGGCCTCATTCATCCCCTTCACCTCAATTGGTCACGCTGCGTCTCTGCAGAGGGCCCAGGACAAACTTTTCTCTCTTTCCACTCACTGATCTTCCACGCACCACCCACCTCAGTCATGCTTCACTTTTGTTCAGGAGCATGTGGAGGCTGAAGCTTCGGGGTTCATCTTTGGCAGCAAACCGCCTTCGATGGACTAATAGGTGGAATGTAACAGCCTGCTGACGTTATTGTCTTTGTTAATCTTAAAGAATGTTAGGAAAAGCCTCTGAGCATGACAATGATAGAGAACATAAGGGATGTTTACTACAAATGCAATAAAAACTGTAGCTGTGGTATCATTAATGCAGCACATGCCTATAAAAAGAATAATAATTCATTTTTCAGAGACATGTTCAAGGTGCAGTACTTTGCTCAGATCTCTATGACTTATCAGACTATAAATCCCAGCGCCATGTTCTATAATCCTTTTTATATCTCCGTGTTGCACAAAAGCCTCATAGAGTCGTTCCAGCATAACTGCAGCAGAATCATTTCAGCCCTAAGTTGCTGCTCCCTCCACTGATTTGCTCCTGTAGCAGCAGTGCTTAGCCATGCTAGCGGCTCCTCTACTCCCTGCCTCTTTTTGGCCCTCAACTGAGTCTCAGGTCTGGCCTAGTGAGAAGTGACTAATTGTCTTGAGTTGTTAGTGTGCCTGGAATGAGATCCACTTCAGCCTGTGACAGGGTGCACAATAATTTTGTTTCTCCCTTCCTCCCCTCCCCTCTCTCTTTCTCCTTCTTGCAGCAGATTTAGCCCCTCTGCTTCTCAAGCTACTGAGCTGTAAAATTGACTGGACAGCAGGCAGTATACAGAATGAGACCTGGCATCATGGACGCACTAACCTTGAGGAGGGCCACTGCTGCTGGCTGCACCTAAAGAGATGGAGACAGAACATCAGCCATATTGGACTGAGAAAAGTTGAAAACGAGGAGGAGGGAAAGACCAAAGGTAGAGAGAAAGATGGAGACCCTTGCTGAAGAAACAGTATGACAGCTTGGCAAAGAAAGTCTAAATCAGCACAAGGATGGACAGGGGATCAACCGCAGAAAGGGAAAAAAGGAGAAAGCATTAGCACGGTCCTTCAGTTACTGTAGTGTACATGCACAGCTAGCATAACTATAAACCCTTGCAGTTAGCTCAATCATACTGGAAACTTAAATTGTCTGGGAAAACGTATGTCTTTTGTGAAACCATTGCGTATAAAAAGCACGTTTTCTCACAATTCTAACAAAACTATAGTGTGTAATGAAATCAACTTGTATAGCTACTCTTGGAACAAATCTGAGCAATCAATTACTATGAATCACAAATACACTGGCTGTGGTTTAGATGTGAACAAATGGAGCCTCAGTCCCTTACAGATGATATTAGTGCTCTGAGCTGCTCTCTCTCCACGAGAGATTAAGCAGGTTTGTACTCTCCCAGGCGGGCAGTGCTCCCCCCTCCAGGGTGCTGCACTATCATTTGCAGGAAAATTACTTCAGTAATGAAGAATCCAGGCCCATAAATCCTCCTGGCCTCACCTTCCTTCGCCGCGCAAGTCTCGCTGAACAGCTAGTAAAAATTCCCTTTAAAAAATTCATAGTGCAATTTTGCTCAAATCCCTCCCAGCAAGCACAATTATGGAACTTTCATCTCAATTGATTTATGTCCTGTGTAAAGAGAAGGGGGGCGGAGGGGGGGCACGGT
>OOFC01048499.1:63165-80357 GCA_900323345.1 Pseudochromis fuscus
GGCCCCCCCCCCGAAAAAAAAAAAAAAAAAAAAAAAAAAAGGCTGTTAACACAAAAGGCAGTGTCGGAGAGAGTGAGAGAGACAGACAGAGAGACGGAGGGCCTTAAGAAGAGAAATGAGGAGAGAATAATACAAGTGAAGAGATTTAAAGGGCAAGAACACCAAGAGTAAGGGGATATAAAAAGAAAAAGGATGATGAAGTGAGGATAGAAAGACAGATTGCTAGATACTCTCAGTGCTTTATTTCCAGAGAAGTTCTCTTCTGGCATGAAGACAATCATCTGTGTCTGCTGATTATGGATGAGCCAGGCTGCTTTACTATGTCTGTTATACTTAGTGCTGCTGACAGCAGCCACAATTCATCACTATTTAGTTGCTGATGCACCTAACCACAGCATCCTCCCCCTCATCTATCTCAATACCACTCCATTAGAGGATTCTTCTGACCATCCAGGCATGGACTGTGTTGATCCATCTATCCATCCGTATGTCCAGTGGTCTATCCGCTGATGTGTACATTTGTATCTTCATTCATCCTGCTATTCCTCTGTGTGTCCATTCATCCTTTCATCCAACATTCTGTCCATTTGTCCATGCATCCATACAACGATCCATCTTCTGCTGTTTCTCTGTCTGACTGTCCATCCATCGATCAATCCACCCAATTCAATCTGTGTAAATAAACTTCAGCCCGGAAAGATATGACAAATACAACGATATCATTCTGACCTTAGCTGCCAAACAGTTGTCGTAGATAAGAGCTTGTTATTTCTGGGGATTACACCAAAAGCTACTAAGACGTCTGTTGACAGAGACACACTATATGTCCAATATCCAAACCTAGGCAACATGTAAATGTCACTCAGCACAGTGTGCCATGAAGCCATGCAGAAAAACTCTTACATTCACACAAAAGCATTACAGTTTGCATTTAATCTACTAAATTGCACATGCTACAAACAATCAAATCAGCTTTTGCATCTTGAGTAAAGTAAACGCTGTTCGTAGTCCTTGGGGCAAGAATTCATCTGGAGAGCTAGGAAAAAAAACAACAAAGCTGAGAAAACACAGATTGCTATTGTTATTATTATCATAATTACACTTGTGCTTATCATGCAAGCAGCCTCAATCAGGATGAAATACAGTTTCATTTGATGAAGCTTCCTGTTTTGACTGGCTTGAGTTTGGGAACCACACACTTGGCTGGCGTGCCAAAAACTCAATCAGGCGCAATTACATAGCCATCAGATAGAAATGTAATTGATTTGAAAGCTGACATGAGATATAACTACATTACAGTGGAGGCACAGTGGGGAGGCTCCTTGGGGACAGGGCCTACGGGGAGCTCATTACCGCCAAGCTTTGAATTATTGAGTGCTAAGGCAGTGACATTGAGGAATAGAGGCGGACGATTGGCTGTAACAACTCGGCAAGTGTTTATCTCAACTTACAGCAACCTAAGACATCTGAAGGAGTTATCTGTCTGTGCATGAATATTGCAGAGGGAGAAGTTGTAATGGTTTATAATTGAAAGGGTTCAGGTCAAGGTGGAGTCCACGGGTGCACATCATGTCTGCTGTTTCCAACTCTAGTATTTGCAATGACAGCAACCAAAGCAAAATACAAAGTCCTGCCTGTGGGTTGTTGCCAAAGCAGTAACACCGCTCGCCTCTTGGGGTGACGTATTTGGTGCTTTGGTTGCCACTTATTATATGAAAGCATCACATGCCATGATCAACCCTACACAATGTGCTGTGCCAGCTGGGGGTGGTACTTGATGAAATTTACTTTCACTTAAGTCAAACGTCTGCTCGGTTGGTTTTTGTGTCATTTAACCGGACTGTTGCTGAGCTTGCTAGTTTCATAGCCAGCAGCACCAGAAACAATGTGCTAAGTTGTCTGTGTCTCACTTGTCTAATATGAAGTCATTTGCCAGTAGCTGTATTATTTTAAGAGAAACCATTCCACTTTGTCCACTTCTTTGCTTTGCAGACACAAAGAGCTTAAATTAGGTGGAAACCTCCCTTGAGTCAGGGAGAGGGGGTGGTTGAGGAAGTACATCTGCCTGACCCTGACCAACAGCCTACGGGTCTTTTCCCTAAAGTGCTGAGAGATGACTGTTGTGAGGATAAAGATATAAGTCACTGTGGAGGGGCCTCAGCATCCCCCAGGAAACTGGCGACTACCTACCTCTGGGAGAGCTATGCCCCCTAGGCTTCTGCCACTGATCTCTCTCCGTCTCTCTCATTCTTTCTATCACTCTCCTCTCTCTCCTCACACAGCCCTCCTGTGAGCTTTCTCACAAAAATGAGAACTCAATTAATTCAGGCGAAATGAGGACGAGGGAGGAGGAGGCGGAGGCCCGGGGAGCCCAGAGAGACAGAGAATGAGCGAGAGAGAAAAGCCTAACAGAGCTGCTTGTCGATCTGCGGCCTGGAAACAGCAAACAGAGCATGGGGTGACTGTGCATGTGCATTAAGTCTTTAGCTGAGTTAATCCTGTCTGCAGTTTAAACATGGCTGATGAACGAATGCTCCTCATTACAGAGGGGGATGCTGGGTAAATAGACAGGTCAGAGGGAGGCAGAGAGAGGGAAAAGAGCAAAGCCTGAAGGAGGCAAGGACAGAGCAGACGTGATTAAAAACATGCTGACACTCAATCCCCAGCATGTTGTTTATTACACGGATGCTGGGAAGGTCTCAGAGGTTGACCTTTGATTAGAGTTCAGTAATGGCTTAAACTGACGTTTTAGCAATGATGGCACAACGGTGACACACACAGTAAATTGATGATCTAAATGGTTGCACTGGATCTCCTCACAATAACCTACATAGCACTATAATTAGAAATACCTTACCCTCTGTTTAACCACAGGGAAGGAACAAACTGTGGTGAGAGCATGTCAGTCTATGAATGTGACCTGTGACCTATGACCTTGAGAACATGGACCCCGCGCTAAAAAGATGCAAAGTGCGGTGGGACAGACAACAGTCATCAATCTTGTGTGAGCTCGGTCACCCTGCGTAATGTTATATTAGGGTGCTACAAACCACCACATAGCTCAGCTAATTTTCTCACAGCCTTGCAGAAAAAACTGGCAGAAAACCAGCTGTTAACAGAGGCTGTCGCCAGGTTTGAGGTCACACATACACACACACATTGATACTTTATGCAGGTATAAAATCAATGATAAGAAATGGCACACAGCGGTGTTTCCAGCAGCTATGTTTGCTGAAAGATAAATTGACACTTCAGCTGTTTTTTCCCCCCCAATCTGAATTGTTGCTTAAAGCACACAACTGTTTTTTTTTCTGTGTGTCAATGAGAACTAGAAAAACAAATAAAAACAAATGACCCATTTTTACCTGAAGTGTACTTGTAAGCTGTGAGATGTTATCTCCAGTGCAAGAGTGTTATAAAAGTAACCACTTCCCTCTGACAGAGTGTAAATCTCACAGCATTCTGGACTATTTTTATGTTCCTTTTTGACTGCAGTGCATATATTATAATGTTTTACCAGTCTCAGCTCTAGGACATGGCTAGTAAAACAGGGAAGTCAGACAGTTCCAAATTTTCATATGATAAATACCTTGCATGTAAAGAGCCAGGGGGGACTGTGGCAAATGTGTTTCCAAGAAAATCAGTCTGCCACTAGTACTTAGAGTGATTGAATAGCCCGTAAACAGAAGCAGCAGACTTGCTTGACGCTCTCAGGGAGATACTAATATAGTTGTACTTCCAGGAGCTGAAGGGAAGGATGGAGGCGGGGCGCTGAAGTTCATGAACTGAAAAAGGGAGTGTGGGAGCTGTTAAAATTACCCTGTCCCTGCACGACGGCCCAGTGTCTCCACTCAAACTTCAGAGTAAAAGCACAAGATTGTTGAGCGAAGTACGTCAAGTAAGTCATAAGACACCCTTGGTCAATGGCAGATAGTGTTCTTCGCATTAGCCAAAATTAAAATTAGATCTATCTTTAACAATCTAATGAAAAAATGCCATATGATGACACTTTACCTCATTTGTGCTTTCCATCTTTTCCTCTGCAAACCCCTGAGGAGAATAAATTCTCCTTTGTTCATGGTAGCTTTACAAGGTTTTTTTTTTTTTTTTTTTTGCTCCAGTAGTGCAGCAGCATCTTTACTATCTTTAAAATTCATCACAGTCAGAGATAATTTTTTCCAGATCTATGTCCAATCATGAAAGTGTGGAGATTTCAGATAGTCTTGTTAATGCTGTAGGTCAAATAAGAGGCAATATGAGCATGGAAATGAATTTAGCACACAAATGAGCTCTGTAGTTGAAGGCACATCTTTGTTTCTTCACCACACATCAGCTGACATTGATACTTTATTGTGCCTAAGGGTATTAGCCAAATAACAGTAAAAAAAAAAAAAAATCTTCCATGGCCTGATTTTGTGATCTGTGTCTAATGAATAGAAGCATGGTGTATCTTACCACCTGGGTAAACAACAAGACATATTTGTTATTTGCTCAAAAATACATCCCGTCGTCCAAAGTTCTGACAACCAAATGTTTCACATGCTTGATGTAGTTTATGTTATGAGAGACTGATATTTATTTGAGATTATTTCAATTTCCACAGAACTCTCGAGAAGGAGGGAGCAGAGGCAGTGAGAGTTCAAACTGTGCAGCTACAGCAGTTTCGTTGTTGGAGAGCCGTTGTGAAAATGTGAGAAAAACCACAACCTATGTGCCTATTGTGCAAACAAGTAAAACCACAGAGGGTGCTGGCTGCTGCTAAAAGAGCAGGTTATCTATATATGGGGTTAAGCCACAACCCAACACAAACTGAAGTCCTGAGAAATAAACGCACAAGCTTAGTTTTCTAGCTTCTGAAAGTGGCGCAGTGGAAACATGATGGATGCAGATGTTTTCACACACTAACTGATGTCATCAATAAAAAACAAACATGCACATTTATTGATAACATCACAGAAAGACTTTAAGCATTTCAGAAATCTCTATTGCCATCTTCACCAAAACACCAAAAAACTGAGAGTATACTAAATGGAGTGCATTTATATAGCACTTTCATGAGCTTAACCAGGTCCCAAAGTGCTTTACAAGGCAACTCATTCACTCATTCACACACCAATGGCTACAGAGCTGCCATGCAAGGTGCTACCCACCATTGGGAGCAACTTAGGGTTCAGTATCTTGCCCAAGGACACTTTGACATGTGGACAGGAGGAGCCAGGGATCAAACCCACAACCGAACGATTCACAGACAACCCAAAAAAAACAACTGTTGTGGAGGCTTGCGATGGTATGACACCTTGATGAGACACTTCCTGTTACGTCTCCTTTGTCCAAAAAACAACCAGAAGGACAACAGACAAGCACGTCATGTGTCAGAAAATAAAGCTTGTATCCCGTTGCGTATATGCACACCTGAATCCCCAGACACCTGCACTACATCTCCTCTGACCCGAACATGAAACCAGGACAAGAAACACTATGCAACCATTTGGCTTTGTTTGTCCTCCTGGGGCCGTCTTGGCTCTTGGAAACCTTACCCTGGCATTCGCTCTAATCCCCAGAGAATGAGACGCAGGGCCAGCAGCATACAGATAAAGCACCAGGTGATTGCATATCTGTGACAGACCACCGAAGTAGCCTCTAAATGTAGCCCCCACGACACTGCTAATTTGACGTCCCTTCTCCTGTTCTGCGCCTGGCCTTAAGGGGAGCCCCCGTATCAGCTTACATCGAGCCGGTTACCTTCCAATAACAGGAGCCGCATCAACTTCAACTGATTCAATTGAGCAGAATTGCACACAGTTCATTGGCTTTTGGCTGGCGCTGGCAGAGTAGATGACAGCGGTGTGTTGGAGCCGGAGAGTATCAGTTGACCCAGACTAATTATTCATAAGGCCTTGTTGTGATGGCTGCTGCTCCAGTCGGGTCAGGCCGGAGCAGCTGAGGGGAAAACAAAAACATTTCCTTCTTAAACTGAGCTGACACTGTGCAGCATCAAAAGGATAAAAAAATAAAATAAAATCCTGAAGCACAGTGAGTAAGTAGCAGTGTGACAGCTGTACATTCACAACTGAAGGTTGCATTTGATGGAATAGAGGATATAATTTAGAAAAAAATGTTCTTACATGGCTCATAAGAGAGTGGAGCAGCTCCTGAAATAGTAATACACTTCCATCCACAGGCGGGCAATACCTTGAAATTTGTAATTACCATAATTGTGATCTTGACAAATGGATCTTAACAATGGCTGTCCGCTCTGGAAAAAATAAAGGTTGTGTCATTCATGGGGTGTCTACTAAAATCATCTATGGATGAAGCTGTAGCTTTTCTCTTGGACAGAAGCCATTTTAAAAAGTCTGGAAAAATATTCACAAAAATACGATAAAGAGGAGTCTTTGACTGAGGCATAAACTCAGTGACTCCTGGAGGGAAAGCGTAAAGAACAGTGTTCACCTTTAAACTCAGATGAGCTGCTTTCTCACCTCTATTTACAATCAAAATGAACCAGGGAAATGTGTACCCACAAGCACACACACACAAAAGGCCCACTTATGATCAAGCACAATAGTGTGGCAATTAGCGGCTAGAGAGGAGGAATGCTGGATCGGTTACAGTTGTTGAATGTTAATTACAGCGTTTTACGGCATTGAGGAGATAACGAGTTAGCGCCTGGTGACAGCAGCGACACGTCCTTTAACGAGAGCCGTGGAAATTTATGAAACTTGAGATCAGGGACAATGAGGCGTTACTGGCTTGTCAGACGCTCTTCTGCTCATCCTCCCTTTGTCCTAATGAAGGCAGACACTCGTTTCTTTCCCCTCTCTGCTTGTTCCGGCGCCTTTAGCCTGAAAAGATTATTGTTCATGGCCGAAAGGTAAAAAAAAAAAAGAAATCAGCAGATTGAGATTCTGTCCATGTCCACTCTCAATACCTTATCATCTCACATCACTGCCGCCATTGCCTAATCAGCTTCCGTTACAGTTACAGGGTTTGAAAAAAAAAAAAAAAACAACAACCAGAAAACACGTGGACACACGCAGGCCAAAGATAAACATGGGGTCATATTACAGATAATTCCCTGTCTGGGGGCAGGAAACAGAGCTGGTAGCCAGACAAATGTGAGTGGCCATTCATTCCTTTCTATCTAAATAGCGAGGGATCAAGAGCTTGGTAAAATCCATGGGGTTAATATGGTCATGTTGTGAAGCCTGGTTTGGAATTTAGGTTAATGGAATCATTGATAGGGCTCAGCTTTAATGCCCCCAACGCTTAAGAGGATCCATACCTCATGATTTAGACAAATCCTGGGACATTCTTCAAAGTTTCCCCCGATGACCTTGGCAAGACTCTTTAAAACAGACGCACACCCACAAGTCGCAGATTTCCGTGGGTCCACACAGTCATTGCTAACTACTATCCCCCAGGCTGTATCAACAGCCTAAATGGGTTTTATAGAATATTACATCAGTTACACTGGGGCAAACGTGGGCCCCAATGGAAATATTAGACCTAATAAACACATAAAGAGAGCCTGTTTTCCCTGGCAAATTACTCCAAAGCGTTAGAGCGAGAATGTACAGTAAAGCAGTGGATTCTTGAAACTGTAGCTCATGTCTAGACCTGGGCCAGAAAAAAATCTGTGTTCACTCCACATAACTCTAAACAACTGATTTCTAATTACATCACAGTGACTTGCCTCCAATGCAAAACCACAGCCATATTACATAAAGCTATATTACAAATGATCTGTGAAAGGAAAGCTTGTGAGAATCTAAGTGTATGGACTTAACTCCTAATCTCCTCAGTGAAGGCGCTGACCTGCTACCAATACTTGTGGTGGGAAAAACATTCATTTATGTGGGCTGTAGCCTCGATAAAAAGGAGTGACTAGCCTACTGGAGAGAGCAGGAGAAGATCTTTTAAAACCACAGAAGACGAGGCGCCTAGGATGGTGTTCAGATGTCAATAAAAACAGGTGTTAACCAGCTTAGCTAAGATGTTAAGAGCTCGGATAATCCTAGCCTGGATCCAAGAGGGATCCGGCTCTGGAATACTAATGCTGAGGATGCACCGTTAAATCACACAGAGTTGATTAGGGGGTTGGATTTGAGTGGTACTGCTGCTACAGGCTGTCAAAGCTCAATTTGCATCTGCTGGCAATTACCAAGGATTGAAGAATCAGAAATAAGAATAAGAAATGTCTGCATGTAGAGAAAATTTAGTTGTGAGACAAGAGATCCTGGTCTACAATAAACTACTGGACTCATACATCATCTACACAATATGTGATAACACTCCCCATGTTAGTTTCACCAGGATATTCACCTGTACACAAGAAATGATCTGTGACCGTTTGGAGTTGAAGACTTTTAGCTCACCATGAAAAAATTATGCTGCTCCATACTGTCTTGTTTCTGTAAATACTTACCACATATAAGCAAAGACTGTGTCCACAGTGTTTAGAGTTTATGTGTGGGACCTTATATATTTAAGCTCTTTCTTTTTCTAGTGGACTGCCGAGTGTGTTTATGGACTGTCTGCCCTCTGGGTTGCAAATATTTTGATGCTAGGTGTCAAAACTGTGCCTACACATCCAGAGTTGTGGGTGTTTATGGGTGAGTTTGTGAGATAATAAATAAGTTTCTTTAGGTATGTAATATACAGTATAATAAATCTGTTTTGGACAAAAGCAGAAAAACTTTCTTGAAAGTTTTTCAAAAATGAAAAAAATATATAAAAATATAAATCTGTAGTTCTAAACACGAGGATACTGTAATGATACCATGCTATCAGTGTTCATGAAAGTCCCTTTGTTATAATTTATGTGACTGAGGGGCAGATACATCAAAGTAGTAAACTATTAAATGCGTTAATTTTCTGTTACATTTATCTCAACATAAACAGACAGCACCTAAAGCGACGCGACTGCACCTTAAACATAAAAAACAGCATCTTCACAAGTTGTGTGCCCCAAGAAGAAAAAGCAACAAACATGGTCTGATTTTACAATTTTAATTCCAAAGTGAACAAACACACTCCATCTCTCCTTGAAAGCACTCCCGTGTTGTGAAAAACCTTCATCAATCTCCAAGATGACACTTCAATTTGGACAAAATAGAATAAATAAACGCGACTCTCATCTCTGTTTCACTTAATCAACTTTAAATGTACCACCTCGCCTGCTACATACATTCATACACTCTTACATGCCACCCCATAATCAAATCAGCATCTGGTGTCAGGGTGGCTTGCGGTTCGGGGTGTTCTCATTTGTAAACACCACCTGCCAGTTCTCACTCCTCTTCACTCGCTGGGTGACATTAGCGCAAGCGTGAAATGTGATTTTGCATCGAGCAAACCTCTGCACTAAGCACATCTGAGTGTGCCCACCTGGAAAGCAGGCATAAATAATCTGCGGTCACCTAAGTCAGAGGGAATTGTCATGCGTACAACAGGAGCCAGGCAGCTGCAGCAACACAGTCCATCAGGATAAACTGTGAAGTCCAGCTGATTGTGTTCATACTGCTGTAGGAAGGAGTTTGCTACATTATGTTGGTGGTGAAACGTGTGCATGTTAACAAGTCAGCACCATGTTCGTTTTGTTTTACTTTAATGTTTTGCTGTGTATTTTGTTCATTTTGCAGTTTTACAGAAATGTCTAAAAAGAGACTTTAATAAATCGAGAAGAGTCACACCTTGTTATTATTGCAGGAAGTCAACCTGTAAGCTAACTGTGAATGTATAATTAAGTCTGCACTATTTTCTACACTTTCATCTGTGTGAACTATTATGCTTGTGACACACTATGGACAGTTACAGAGGAATGAAAACAATAGTTACTGCATGACTGAAAGACAAAGAAATAATAAAAGACTTGCCTGTTTCTATTTGAGTACAATACTTATTGCTTGTATCTTTCCTGGCGTCTCCTTTATAGCTACAATAGATCAGCTTTGATGCATTTCCTGACTTCTTTTACTTTTGCCTCTATTAGATGGTTATATAAATGTGGGGAATGACATTCAGAGGAGGATAAAACCAGCGAGGAAACAAACCAGGGACTCACTGGTTTGGACTGTTGAGTTGCCCAAGACACACATTGGCACAATTGAGCTATTGATGCAAAACCCTAAAGCGTCACACAATCAAAGTAGACCAATCATAAGACAATTTAAGCTTGTTGTTCAGGTTTGGTTAATGTGACGCCACGTCGAATTTTCTGCATGATCACACATTATGCAATTATTTTTGCAACGACAGAGCACCGCTGGAAAACGCACACACAGGTTTTGACTGATCAGCACGTTGCGCTGGACAACTTGTGACGTATACACCTAATGCACTAGACGTATCACCTTTAAGTTACTGGTGTCGTGCCTTTTGATGAATGTCAACAAAGCAGTTAGCAGGGAGGAAATGAGAAAAAGAGAGAGAGAGCAGGAGAGGAGAGGGGGGAAAGAACACACAATTATAAAAGCTTCATTTCTTCAGAGAACCATAAAGTCTCGTCCCAGAAGGGCAGCTGAGCACAAATCAATTTCTTTCAGTCGATTACAAGCACTGAGGTTCTAACCTTCATTTGTGAGTCTAATACTCCAACAGTTATGTAGAACACATACCAATTAAGCAATTCTGCTGGAATAAGAGGGCCATGAACTGACGCGATTATGGAGGCCGGGCCCCTGGGGAGGTCGGGTTATCGGCTCAGGAGCAGAGAGGACGAGGGGAGCAGAGCGGGAGAGAACGGGGGAGAAAAAAAATGGTGAAGGGAGAAGAGAGATGGAAGCCAAGGAAAAAGTCATTTATTAAGTCTAATACTCTGTGAAATGTTCCCATGGTAATAAGGCGGGGAGATTGCGTTAATATCAGGGAGCCATGCAGAAAAGGTCACTCGATATCTGTACCGCCCACCGGGGTCGGGCTGACGGGAGCTGCTCAAACACATCTGATAATGCTCTCAGCGTCGCCGCTCGGCGCCAGAGGTTGAGAGGATGGGAGCTCGGGGAAAGATGCCATTTGTGGAAATTGCACTGATGTACTGCTGTGCTCTGACACAATTCTCACTGCTGGCTTTGGCTCTGTACAGACAGCTGTACAACCAGTGAATAGAATAAGCATGATGACACCCTGTCAAAGATTATCAGGCGCAAATGTATGGCTCTGCGGCGTATTATGGTTTCCGCTAAGTTTTGATCCTGCAATCATTCATCTCCACAATGATATGAATTTACAGGAAAAGCGGCCGGCATCTTCTTTCTGATTTTCAATATCTGTTTGCACACAGGCTCAGGAAAGGAAATGCATTAGAGGCACTCTCCATCTTTCTATTGTCACAAGCTAAATCTGATGCCATTTTCCTCTTGATTTAAAGAGCCTGGTTGCATCTCTCCAGATATGTGGAGATCAACACATTGTCATTCACTGCTGCCGTGCACCTTAACCACCGCCCTCGCTGCCAGAAGATTTATGGTAATTCCTGATAGCATGTGATAGGATGCAGCCCATAAACCCATGTGAGGTATGTGTTTCTATGGTAACCCTTTCCTCTATTCGCTAGCCCTATGTGCCTTGGCGTTTTACTTTTTTCCCTGCATTGTAGGCGCTGTCTATTTGAATGCCAGTGATAGGAATGAGATGCAGATTTGTGGCAAAGCAGAGACACAGATGTTTCCTCATTGCCTTTTAATCTCCTATTCCCTCAGCGTCTGGCAAGAAACACTCCCCCTTTAGAATGGTAATTGGACGAGATGAATAATAAACAAAACGAAAACAGACCAATGTTTATAGGGAGCATTTTAACACTTTGGAATGATCACACTTTATGGCTATTATTAGCACAGAGACAAAAGCAAGTGCTGCTTCTTCTGGGAATAATAAAGGACTGAGGTTTAACTTGTCTAATCAGTTGGAGACCTATCAGGGTCTGGCAGAGGACGGCAATGCTTTGCTCATTAAGGCTGAGCAGCTCGTGGTCCATCACCGCATTTGCATTTTCACTGATTTCGTTCCCCGAAGTCACTTATACAGTACAACGCGGCAGCTTTCTGAAAACACACAACTGCATTCAAACGCTTTGCATCCTAAAACTAATATATTATTTAATGTGTCTTTATCCACATCTTCTAATTGTCTGCCTTCCATATGTTTACCATATGCACAGTAAAATCACCCAGAGCTCAAACTGCAGCTCGCTAGATTCATTGCTCGTAAATTCAAAATAATGATTTCATTAAGTGCAGTCTGGCTGGATGTCACAGAGGGAACACTTTTCCTTCGTCTCCCATCCAGCCAAACATCCACCTCCATATCGGGAGGTGCTCCGTGTATTTGTTGACAGCACTGAGATAAATGTGAATATTTCGACACCGTGTGATATCAGAAAACCGACTATTTGCATGAAAAGCCTGTCCCTCTTTCTCCCCGGAGAGCTTTATTACAGGAGGATATTTCAAACGCTATCAAATGTGCCAAACATTTACTTTGATAACTCCATCAGATGGCTCCCTGGGTTTAATGGCAGCAATCTGAGAGTGCTGAGGCACATGCCTAAAGCGCAGACAATAATGGTTGGGAGAAATACGAGGAAGGGATGAATAAAATCTCTTTAAAAAGTTCATAAATAATGCACCTTGCGGACTAGAGAATTGTTGCCTATTTAACTATGCATGCCTCTTCCTGGTTCCTGTGCTGGCAGAGATACAAACACAGCATGTATTGTGGGTCAACATGACAGCACAGGAGGAAGACAACCTAGGGCTCCATCAATCCTCTCAGCCTCGGCCTCCCACCCACGTGGAGCAACCGCTCCTCACGGCAAATTTCCAGTCCCACAATGACGACACCGACCACGATATTTTCTCACTGTGTTGAAAAACATAAGGACAAAGAGAAAGCTGCAGAGTGGCCTCCGCTCTGCCAAAATGAGGGAGAAGATTTGAGAAAATGGGAGAAAAACAAAGTGCAGGACTAATTATCCAATTAATGTGCAATTAAGCCCATGCGGCCTAATGGTCTGTGCTGGATTTGGTAATAGCTCTACCAGACTGAGAAGCCTATTAAACTAACTGTGGGCTGCTGTACAGGGCAGACAGACTCACACACTGTCTCAGTCAAACAGCCCAATTGTGGGATGTCACAATTACAGCAGCTGTCTGCATTATAATTCAATAAAACAATGTATATTGTACTTTGAGCTCAGGCATGCTGACTGAGAATCTGAGGAAAAAAAAAATCCCCCCCCCCAACCCCCAACACAAAATTCAACAAAGCATTTCATTAAGATTTTCATTATCTGCCATAGCAGAGTTTGCTAATAAATGCTAATTATATTCAAGCTAATATTTAATCACACACAATTTCTCCAGTCAACTCAGTTTGAGGAAATACTAATTCTAATGAACGTATTCACGGTGCAGTTTATGAAGTTCAGTACAGGCAAAATGAGAGAGGAAATATGGAATGATGTTCAAAAATGCTTTTTCAACTATGAGCGTTATTAGCTTTGACTAATTTCCTACCCTAATGAGATCCTCTTGGAGGGATATTTTGGTCCAATTAATAATGCACACAGAATAATTAGAAGCATAAATATTTATCACTTTTTGCGTCTGTCTAGTATAGGGTGCGGTGAGCGCAGACAAACCTATTGACTGCAGTGGAGAAGCACTGGAGTGCCTGCTTGTTTTCATTAGACTCTAATCCATCTACTTCATCAAAATCAGGTACTGAAGGGTTTTTTTGGTCTCATTTCAGATGTACTGCACAACTTAACTAAATAGTCTTAGTGGCAAATATCAGTTGATGATTCACGCATCAGGAGAAGTGTATTTTATTCAAGGCACTTCTCCATCCCAACAACACAATCATTTAAAACGTGAGTCAAAATATCAATAATATAAAGTAGATGTTGGTAAAGAGAACATAAGTCTATATGACTTTGTTTGAAATGTGCTCCACATTGGTACTGTATATGTCTGCTGTAGTACTAAAGTTTGTGGCAAGTGTTACCTACTGAAAATGTTCCCTATGACATGAACGAAAAAGTTTCAAAAATCTCAACATAAAGTAGTTAAACTGGTTGTTGGGCTGCAGTGTATTTATGAGAAATGCTTTATTGCAGCAACATTATTATATTTTATCCACCAGTGCAACTCCTGAGTCACTCCCATGAAGCAGCAACATAGTTGTAACGGTACACGTGTTCCTCAGTTGGATACCACACAATATTTCAGCAGTGCAGTAGTTGCTGTCCATCAGACACTGTCTCGATTTTAAAAACACATGTATGTTGTTAACTCCCACTAAACACTGAGAATGAGTTTTAATCTGTAATCCACACAGTGGTGGCTTTTTAAAGCTGGAAGTGCACCATCATGGTTAAACTAAGAGAATTATAAATACAATGCAGTTGTTTCAATGGATAGTTTTTAATTTGATGTATTTTCTACAGTGCAGTGGATGTTTTGAGTGTTTTTGGACAAATAATATGAATAATTCTGAAACATGGACAGTTTAATCTTTTATTATATTCTTTTTCTAATTATGTATTTTCTTGTTTTGTCCGTTGAACCAGGAAACAAAATCCAATTGTAAATTTCATGTATTGCTGTACCCCTAAGTGGCCAGGAAGATTTCTACACTACTGCTGCCTTGCTATGGTTTACAGTGAGAAAAGTCAGTCTCTGTATATGTATACATACATATTTTTTTGTGTGCTACCAGTGCTCCTCTGTAAGTCGCTAAGAAGATTAGCTTCGATCTTTCGAGTCAATATTTTCATTGTTCCAACCATAATGGATTTTATAAATGTCTAAGTGAGTGAAATGTCTCGGGGACAGCCATTTAGGACATGTTTCTACATCACTGTCAGTCAGTGACTGTAACCAGCAGAGTTAATATCCTTAAAGAAATTAGAAATACCTAAATAAATGATCTTGTGTACAAAGGCCACAAAAAAACCCTGCTGAGTGCCATTTCATGACAAATGTGATATTATGGGCATCACTTGTCTCTGGCCTGTCAAAGTGCAAGCAGCTTAGGTCTCATAAAACAAACAAAAAACAACAAAGTGTAACAGTTGGACAGCTTCGTTGTTGCTCTGAAATCTAAACCACTATCTCAGTCATGAGTTACATATGTTGGCACACTTTTACATGCAGCTCAAATGCTGGCCATCACTCAAGTGAAACTGAGACCAGGCTGAACTTTCTCTGCCCTTGAACAACCAACACAAAGGGTAAATATTACTAGAACACACACTCCAACATTAAACTGTAAACACACAATGGTATAATGTGTAGCCAAACCCAGATAAGACACTCATATAAGCAAAGCGTTACTCAACATCCCTCTGATTGTGAGCCTTCACTCTGCTTATCATTATGCTGGGACAACTGTGCAAATACACTTAAAACAGCCAGAGATCTCCCAGGATTTGGTGCTATCATCCACCCCTCAGCTCACTCCTGGCTCACTCGGGCTGATCCTCCAGGACCCGGCAGGTTGGGCTGGGATTCAGCACGAGCTAACAGGTAGAGCTGCCTCCTCAGCCCGGGAAGGCCAATGTCAACACGATGGAGTAGAGGTGGAAAGACAATCAGGGCTGGGATGGGATTTAATACAAGTTCAGAGCCAGAGTAATGGAGTGTCTGTGTCTGGGTGAGCGATGGATTGTGAGGCAGTGGCTTCCCCTGAGCCCCAAGCCCTCTGACTGCAACCATCTGGAGTTGATCTCTATCTTGTTCACCTCAAACCTAGACATAAAATGGCAGTCATTTCTCCAGTCTCTCTCCTTCCTCCTCTCCCTCCCAGTTCCAGGTATGTCAACAATCAGACACACTTTGTCTGGCCATGTTTCATTGATTTCTTGTCTCGCTGCCTCTAATCAGCCCTTCACTGGTTTAATTATCTGTAACTTGTGGTATTTGGCCTGCTTGGATTACACTCCCATAGGTCACGTCAGCCTCCTGCAGGCTCTTTGTCTTCGACTCGTATTGAAACACATCGAACGGAGAAAGTGAACTTTTAGCATAAATGCACTGCAAATCCACTATATAGCAGTTTTTTAAATTGGAGCAAATTAATGGTGCGTTTAAGTGCTCCAAGAGGAGGAACCCGGAGCGGAAATGTGGTAAAAGACCTCTGAACCTACTCTGACTGATAGATTTCCTGTAATAGTATTCCCCAAGGTTGAAAGGGAGCTGCTTGACATAACTGTGCTCGGCTGGAGCACAGCTCAACCAGTAAAGGTGACTGGGTCACAAAATGCCCCGCAAAAGCCGACAGCTTGTGTTAGTTATCAGCCTGTTTTAAATACCTCTCTCAATGTGAATCCAATTACCGGCAGCCTTTGTTTGTTCACACAAAAGCAGCTATGTTCAAGGCCTGTCTCTCTCTGATTTTAATCAATTCTCTGGGGAAGTGTGTGTGGGAGATACAGATCAGGACTTGCCATACGTCAGTGAAAGATGTGTGTGTGTGTGTGTTTGTGTGTGTTGGACGCTTGTGCACCGGCTTGTTTGTGAGAATGTCTGAATACCTGACTGATAAAAACTGTCAAAGAATGAGAAGGCATAAAAGCTTTTTTTTATAACAGCATTCATGTTAAAAAAAAATTAAAAAAAATCAGATTCCTCACCAAACTCCTTAACTTTTTAATTCCTCAAAAGCTAAAGTTGTTCCTAGTTTTCCTGCTGTAACTTAGAGTTGCAGTTTGCAGCCAGATAAACTTCACAGCAGACAACATTTATATTAGATAATTATGACAAATCATATTGTCATCAACATCTCCACGTCTGTTTGTCGTACCTAGAGGGGTTAGTGTGTAACTTGACTACTTGGCAGATGTTCTCATGTGTTAGTACAGCGGAGGACACATCCACCTGCTCCATATGGGAGCTCTTGCAGCTCGCGAGCCTGTTGATGACGGCTCTCTTCACAGGAAAAATTAGAGACGAGCGACGCTGCAATATAATGAACAAAGTCAGAAGGTCGGACTCATTTCTTTCCGTTCCCTTTCAGAGGAAGAAATTGCAAGAAGCGAGCGCTCCCCCAACCCCCTCCACAATACATGTTCATTTTTTGTTGTTGTTGTTGTTCTGTGGGGCTGTGTCAAGCCTAATGAATTCCAAAATGTTAAGATTTGCATTTCAATTTGGTAACCTCCCTCTCAAAGGCGATAAAGCCCCCCCCCC
>OOFC01048500.1:0-12359 GCA_900323345.1 Pseudochromis fuscus
AGAGGGAAGCGCAGGTCGGTGCTGCAGCCAGCAGGGGGCGACAGAGAGGCGGCCCCAAACCCCTGGAGCTCAGGGTGCAACTCCGAATAATCATCATCATCATTATTATTATTATAAGGATAATATTAAGAATAATCATTCAAATGATGGGTTGTTTCAACACAAAACTGGATCAATATTGGACTAACGACACGTTGGGTTAATTTAACCCAGAAAGATGTGATACTTCTTTACATTTTACTATTTGTAGCCAGTATTTTATTATGATTGTCCAGCATTTTATTGTTTTTTACAACAGTATTTTATTATTTGTAGCCAGTATTTTATGGTCTTTCTAATATTTTGTGTTTTTACCCATTATTATCATTATTATCATTTTAGCATTTCTACTAGCATTATATTGTTTTTACCCAAAGCAGGTTAAAATAGCATAATTTACTTGGTTAAATTAACCCAGCATGTAGTTAGTCTAAAATTTACCCAATTCTGTGTAAAAACAACCCAGTATTTTTTATTATTATTAATAATAATAATAATAATAATAATAATAATAATAATAGTAACAAGAAAAGAATAATGTAAATTGAATGTAAGACATGTTATTTATTAATAAATAAATAGTGTGCTATCTACAGAGGGGTCAGGGAGAGCTGGAGTCCTCTTAAAAACATATAAAATGTTGGAGGACCCTAAAACATTGACAACATGACTCTATTTGCCATTGATTTTTGTATTTTTCTGAATGTTCTTCATCATGGATCTTATGTAAAATGAGGCTGCATGAGGATGACTTTGGAGGCAGCCTGATGTGCTCTGTTTTACTTTTAATTATGACATATTTATGTGTTTATTGGCTGTTTTGCTATTTATCCAAATCTTATTTGCATCAACAAACAGCAGCAGTTACTGTTCCCCTGCTCCTTCATTCTTATTTATCTTATTTCTCATTAACTAAAATAACGGGAAAGAAAACCAAATGCACTGGAGATAGATAAATAGCACTAAAATAGTGTAAAAATGGATTTCATTCTAATTTTGATGAAGAATTTTAAACAGAAATTTTAAACAAATTTTGCAGTAGTGTGATGTATTGCTGTTTTTGGTGCTGCCCTATGATTTTAGTCAGTGGAGGACAAACTGATTTATACCAAAATAAAAGACCTTTTCATTTCAGTTTAGTTCAAATCAACTCAACTGAATTGATTCACATAATAAACTCCAGAATTTCCATCATTGGATGAAATTATTTAAAAATAACATTAAAAGAAAAATGAATCCAGTGAGACTGCTCATCAAGCCAGTATTTACAACCAAGTCTTATTTTAACTTAAACCTTAAAGTGAGAAAGAAAACAACTGATCCAGCAGATTTGCTTTATAATGATGTTTTTCCTCTTTTTTTTACCTGGTTAGTTACAGTATGTTTGTGTGACATGAGTGTGACATCACCCACTGTTCTGTGGACACCACCATGTTGGTTGTTAGGATCCAGAAGTGACCATATTTGGATATGATGGGAGGAGTGAGGAGGCGGGTCTGAGCCTTGAACCTGAGGATACTGTCCAATGTGTATGAGGCTGGAGTTCAGTGCTGCTGTGATTGGAGACCAGACCTGTCAATCAAACTAACTCCAAGTCAATTGGAGCAGAGTATGTTGGAGTCTGCCTCTAGTGGCTGCTGGGAGTATTGTATTTTTTACACTTCTACATTTGTCTGATTTTTGATACCTGGGTGCTTCATCCATACAGCCCATGATCCATCTACACCTCCAGACACAGGAGGAGTTTTCCCATCTGCAGCTCATCTCATGAACGTTACACTCTGAGTCACATTAACACCTGTTTTTAGTTACATTTATTGCAAATTGTCATGTTAATAGATATACAACACATGGCCACTATCTAGCAAGCCTGGCGGTGTCTGCAACATCCTGCATGGACAGCCTCACTGCTAGCACGGCCGCTAACCATGATGTAAGTTAGAAGGACCGAGCTGTAGAGTTTTACAATTTCTCTGAGCAGATTTTAGGATGGATATCAAATCCAAATATAAAATAAGTCCAGTAAAAATGAAAGCATTTCACACCACTTTCACTTTCACTATTTCTTCATTTTTCTCAGCAGGACCTCTGGGCTCTGAATTTTAACTAATGTTATGGTTCTGCTCCAATCTAGTTGAAGATTTTTTATTATTATTTCATCTTAAATCAATCTGCCTTCCTCTGACACTACCAACAGTTTAACATGCTGCTCTGTTTTGCCAGTGTCATGCAACGTATGTGTTATTAGTCCACCTCTCCAGCTCTGTGCTCCCTGGACAAGCCCACCATGAACCAGCTGCTGAAGCTGAACTTGGTCTAAAGAAAGTTCATTTGAAGAAAAGGATTTACTGAAACTCCTCCCCAGGATACTGTAACCAGGTAAAGGAGGAGGAGGAGGAGGCTGGTCTGGAGGTGGAGAAGATGGTACTGAAAATAATGATAATAATCTATATTCATATCACAGAAGTTTCAAATCAGTTCACAAGCAGCAATAAAACAGAGCGCGCACACACACACACACACACACACACACACACACTCACATACACAATGAATGTGACAGAGCCTGAGGGTAAGAAACATCAAAATAATTCGATACAAAGTGCTACAGGACAAGATGTTCCTAAAGGATAAACATGAAGCACTGGAGAAGGATCACATGGTACTGTAAAGAGACAGGACAGTCCTAATGGACAACATCAAGTCCTGGAGAAGAACCTGAAAGTACTGAAGGAGAACCAGGAAGTACTCAAGGAGGAGGAAGAGAAGGTGGTGGAAAAGAAGAGCAGGTCCTGAAAACGATAAGAAGATCCTGGAGGTGGAGAACCAGATCCTCAAGGACGACAACCAGGTCCTTAAGGAGGACAAGAAGGTCCTGGAGGAGGAGAACCAGATCCTAAAAGACTTCAAGTAGAACAACAAGGTCCTGCAGCTGGAGAACCAGGACCTTCAGGAGGACATGATGGTCCTGCAGGTGGAGAACCAGGACCTTAAGGAGGACAACAAGGTCCTGCAGCTGGAGAACCAGGACTTTAAGGAGGACAACCACATCCCCCAGGACAACAACCAGGTCTTTGGGGAGAACAACAAGGTCCTGCAGGTGGAGAACCTAACTACTGAAGATACTGGTATTGGGTTTTTGGAGCCTAACTTGGGGGCCTCTGGGCCACAGAGGTCTGATGGGAGGTGTCACAGACTGAATGAGACGTTTGTCTGTGGACCTGTGGACCAGAGAACAGGTGCACCTCTGTTTAAATGTCACTGTAACACTGTAAACTTTGGCGTGGGTTAGGCAGCAGTGGAGCTCTTAAGGAGCACAACCAGATCCCCCAGGACAACAACCAGAACTGTTGAGAGAACAACAAGGTCCTGGAGGAGGAGAACCAGCAGCAACATCTCTTCACCAAGAATAAAGAGAAAGGGACTCCTGAGGAGGGAAAGAGGGGAGGAAACGATCAGAAAGGAAAAGGAGGAGATGGAGGAGAATGCATCACAGTGGCTGTAACACTGCAGTCACACACACACCTCCTCCTGGTTCTGTGAGAGATCTGTGTCAGTGCAGGTTCCCCAAAGGTTCCCCAGTCATTTTCCCACCACCCACAAAAAACATCAACTTTAAATAACTGGGAATTTCACCCAAAACCAGTCACAGTAACAGTTTTAAAATCTGCATGTGTCTGCTGCTCTGAAGAGTGTGTCAGTTTATATCCAGGCTGACTTCAAACAGAAACCACTGCCCCGTGTCTTTAAGAGACGCTGCTGCTGCTTTGTTTTAATGAGTCAAAGCTGCAGTCGGCTGGTTCTCAGTTGTGCTTGTTGTCATGTTACATTTTAGCCTTTAGCACCAGAAACATTTCAAATAGTCGACGTCGTCACTGAGATATCAGTCAGTTTGCTGCTCAGTGTAGAACAGGTGTTGAGGGATAAACAGACAGGAAGAAGAATTAAATGTTCTCAATATCAATATGTATCTAGATGTTTAATATTGGGTTTTTATGTATAAATTCAAAGCTAATTTTAACAGTTTTATATTTGCTTATTTATTTTCTTATTTTGTGGTTGTTCCTCAGTAGAAACATAAGAAACATCAATGTCCAGGTGCATCAGCTGATTCAGTCATTTCTAAATAATTACAATAAAACATTGTGATAAATACCAAACTCTTATAGGTAATGGTGTACAGCTTGTTTTAAACATTGGCACTGACTTGCTATAATACTGCAGGTTATCCTCTATGTGAGCTTGTTGTTAAATC
This sequence comes from Pseudochromis fuscus, assembly GCA_900323345.1. NCBI lineage: Eukaryota > Metazoa > Chordata > Actinopteri > Pseudochromidae > Pseudochromis > Pseudochromis fuscus. The sequence goes on from OOFC01048500.1 coordinate 4,295, forward strand.
CGAGCCCCTGCCTCTCTACACCTTTTGTTTGGACATTTCATTTATTGTAAATTGCATGAATTCTGTAGCCTGTATGTGCATTAGATTTGTTATTTTATGTACATGTTTAATGTTATAACACAACAAACAAAACTCTCTTTAAGTGAAAACACACTTGGCAAGAAAGATCATTCTGATTCTGAAGAAAAATGATGTAACATGTCATATAAAAATGTAACACACTCACATTTATTTTTATTATTTTCAGATTAACTCTGATTTTCAAGATATTTTACTATAGTTTTTCAATATTTCCCGGAGTTTTCCAGGACTGAAACAGTGGTCTAAAAAAACCCAGGTTTCCAGGACAGAAAACAGTGGACTGCTCCTTTACTGCTCAGCAGAGGGAGGGTGATGGCTGCTGACATGTTAAACAAAAACATATCACATGCATATAGAAGTCACACGGTGCACACTCATTAAAATGTCTAACTTAGTTTCTAGGGCAACTTAGATTTTCAACATATTTTATATACATCTCTACATTTCCAGAGGTTTTCCAGGACTGGAAAAAAAATCTAAGAAATTCCAGGTTTCCCAGGACACGTGTGATCGTCGATACAAGTGTCACCAAAGGGTCATCAGATCAGTCATCAGTGTATCATGTGAAACAACTATGTGTACTGTGATGTAGTTTTACAGCAGTTTGTGAACAGCAACAAGACGAAGATTCAAAACACTGTACATTCATCACATTGATTTTATTTTGAAAAGAAATGAGCTGCAACGAACCAGCATTTTGTTTCCCCATGAATCTTAAATGTCATTTACATTTTTAGGTCAGGATAATGATCTGTCTGTTTAAGATGTCGATATCTTAAGGTACACAAATAAAAACATAAAATTCAGTTCAACAGAAACACCATAAATGAGACCATCAATGTATCACAGACTCTTCTTGCCACCATAGGGAAGCTACAGATAAAACCAAAGGACAGCCCTGATTGGACCAGAGGAATACTTTCAGGACCCTCCCACAGTAGAGGTGAACACAGTCTGATGCTGCCTGCCTCCAGGAAAGTGAAATCCTGTGCAGGGATGGAGAAGAAATGTTGCTGTTCACTTCCTCTTTTTCGCTCCCTTCCCCTCGCCTTTATTCGGCGTCCCCTTTCCTCTCAGTTTCCTCAAGCGACGCATCTCCTCCTTGAAGTCTTCGTGCTCGTCTCTGTGAAAGAAGAGGAGACAGCAAAACATAAACCATGCTCCCTGCAGCAGTCAAACTCGAGGCAGAGGGTTCGCAGCAGCTCAGAGGGAACGATGCTTCACTGCACCGGTGGGCTTTTAATTTGAAAGAGCTGCGACTTAACCACAGACTGTTTATAGGCCCAAAAATGAGATCAATGCAGAAGTACAAAAAGTTGCAATACTCCTGACAACCACTAGATGCTGACTCCATTTGTGTGGTGTGGAGGAGGAACTAGTGCTGTGGGAATCAACAATACACTGAAATTAACAGGTCAGTGTTCACATATGTATTGGCCAAAAAAGCCAACACCTGGTATATAAACAGCTTCATATTTCATTGGATAGTGACAGCAAAGATTAACATGTTTCACTATCAGCAAGTTATTTAACTGATGCTGTGAGCAGCGTCTCATTTGTTAAACAGTCATGTAGACAGATCCTGTGGTTGTGGAGAAGATGTTCCTCAGTTCCAGACGGGTCAAACCATCAGCTGCATCCAGCAATGAAAACAACTGAGGAGAAGCTGAAACCACTAAAACTGATTTGAGAACCACCCAAAGCATCATTAGACTGTGGAGGGGAGGGGAGCACTGAAGCACCATCTTCCAGGAAGAAATGTGGTTGGAGAACAATCTGTAATGATCGTGATGGGAAATCACTTAAAGGTGAAATCAAATCGTACATCAACCGTGGGACTCACGGCTGTGTTTGATAGTTTCAGATACTTTTGTGACATTGTAAAGTCTAAGTGTTACACTGCTCTGAATGCACTGATGACACAGGGAAGGTCAGAGGGCAGAGATGTAACATCTCAGCTGATACATGTTGATACATTTATGATTTTTAATTTGGTTCCTTTAAATGTTGCAAAATACCAGGAGCAACTCACTGGCTGACTGATCTTTGTAGAAAGTGTACACAACAATCCTTGCATTTATGAGTACTTTGTTGTTACGTTACAACTCAGTGGGTTTCAGGACATTTTACTTGTTTGTTTAGATTTCCAGGATTTTTCCAGGATTGGAAAATTATTCCCAAATGATTCCACTTTTTTTTTTTCCTGGACACATCAGAGGCTCTGAAATCATTGTGTTTTTGTTACCTCAGAATGAGTCCTTTATATAAAGTTATAAAATTATCTATCAATCTATCTATCTACTGTATTTTCCGGACTATAAGCTGCTACTTTTTTCCGACGCTTTGAACTTAAACACCGGTGTTTCTCATGTATCGGCGGCACGAAGCTCGTTAGCTTTTTAGAAGCTAGCAAGCTCTGTGCCGCCGATACATTTAGCCTTGTCACATCAGACCCGGTCAGAGTGGACCACATGAAACTGTTGGAATAAATTCAATAGCGGCTTAGAGACAGGTGCACTCAATAGTCCGGAAAATACGGTATCTATCTATCTAGGGAACCGCTTTTTACGAGGCTGCCATCGTGAGCCGCCATGTTTCTCCTGTAGCCCAGAGACAAATCAACCTGTGGCTCTGCATGTGAATTGGCAGCTTGATTTGGCGGGACACTAAAACCATTTCATTGCCAAGCACCATGACTACTTAGCACTCTCTCAGGTGATGAGATCTTTAGCAGAAAGCTTTCTGGCACCTGACAGCCACCGTAGTTTCTCATACACACTCAAGAGGCCAAGAGCTCCCAGTTGGTTGTAAACTGGATTCTTGAAATCAGAAATATACAATGTTGCTTCAACATCAGCATCCACTGACAAGGTAAATGCACAAATCAAACTAAAGGTGAGGCAGTTTCCACTGTACCTGAACAGTCCCATGAACCTGAGCTTCTGGGTCAGGGCGTAGTAGATCTTGTGCTGTGGGTACCAGTCATACACCTCCTTCTTCTTGGCCATGGGAGGCTCCCTGAACAGCTGGACCACCTTCATGGATTTGGAGTCTGTCGGACGCACGACTTCCCCGAAGATCTGCGAGCTCAGCCTGGCCATGCGAAAGGCATAGTTGGACAGACCGGCCATGACTGAACAGCAGAGGAGACACGAGGAATCATGAGGTTTGAGATTAGCTCCTTTACAATGTTAGTAAACACAATCAGGCTGGAGCTGGATACAGACATTTTATTTCATTTATTATCATCAAAAATATGTTTTCCGAACCATACAGTTCAATTCAATCCAGTTTTGTTTATATATCACAAGAATCCTCTCAGGGCACATTAGTAAGGTCTTACAATAGTATCAATATCCTAAGGGGAGCTGTTTTTCTTGCTGTAATATTGCCTCTATGTTGCAGCTGCATCAGCCATTTGTAATCCTCTCAACAGCTGCAATAATATATCCATCAAACCACTAACACCACCATGATTAACAGACTTTATAAAAACAATAGGAAAGTGACAATGCATACCACTGAATAATTAAATAATAATGAAATGAAAACAGTAAGAAGTCACAATGTTAAAATAGTGACAGCACTTACTGGCAACAAGTAGCTGTAATATATTTTAACACTGGTAATACAAGTAAAGTAAAACACAGACAGGAGAACACTGAATGAATGGCTGCATGGATAAAGCTCCAGTAATAATCACAGACTGTTTAAAGAAATGGACGAAGCAAGTGTGATGTCGTCTTTGAAGCCAGGAGTTTGGTATTTGAATGCGGCCATGTTGGTTGTTTGGAGTCAGAAGTGACCATATTTGGATATAGAGGGAGGAGTGAGGAGGCGGGTCTGACCCTTGAACCTGAGGTCACTGTCCAATTTGTATGAGACTCAATTTCAATGCTTCTGTCATTGGAGACCAGGCCTGTCAATCAAACTAACCCCACCCCCAGCTGCTCCCACCAGATCACTCAGAAAATAGTTGACTTTAGCTAATGACATTAGAATGACTCGTGGAAAAAAACGTATTCACTGAGTATTTCAGGATTGAAATTTATCATTTTTAAATTTAAGTCAATTGGAGCAGAGTTTTTTGGAGCCAGCATTTAGTGGTGATCAGTGGTCCACCGTCCATTTCTATAAACCCTCTATGGTATTAATCCAGCCTTGCTGTTAGCCTGGTCTGGACCCGGATATCTGCACACAACACATCCAGGCTGACTCATACACCACCGCTATTATGAAACCGAGTCAGGGGCTAAATTCAGCCCTTAGACCTCAGTCTGGAACAGCCTTACATTCAGTGGTGTGTTTACCAGAAACCCTCTAACAACACGGTGAATGACACCCTGCATGTCCAGCTGTAGTAACAGTAACAACACGCTGAATGACACCCTGCATGTCCAGCTGTAGTACCAATAACAACACGTTGTCTTACCTGGGGGTGAACCCTGGGAGAGCTCGGACACACACACAGCCGCTGCTAAAACCTCTGGTTAAACGATAATTACAACACATCCAAGTCAACACACGTTTTAGCTAACGTTCACCTTCAACACTGTACTACCGCTACTACTGCGCATGACACAGTTTCCGTGCAGCTGATTGGTTGGTTGGTTGATTCCACTTCCTCTTTCCTAAAACTTTTATTTTTTTCATTGTTCATATTTTATATTTCTTCCATAACTGTGTCCGTTAGCTGTCATTATTTACTACTGGCCGTCTGCTCGGGTCCACGTAGTCGCATTTTATTTTTTTTACGCAGTGAAGAACTGGTGTGAGGTCCGTCGCTCTAAGTAGGTCCGTGTATCTGACGGGCTGTGCACAAACGTTCCACTTGTGAGTTCGTCTTCTTCCAGCTTTTAAAACCACGTATAAGAGTGAGGATGTGGGAATTCAGCTGGAATTAGGAAGACAGCAAATTATGATGGCATAATGCATTTTTAAAATATTTATTAATTTATTTTGAAAAATTGAATGTACAGGAAAAAAATAGCAACAAACAGTGCAGACAAAGGCTTCGAATCCACCTAAAATACGTGAGAATTTATCTGTGCCGAGTAGTTAAATATTTGTGCTCCCCTCTGTAAGCTGTTCTTGTTTTTTAAATGTAGGCTACATGTGTCTTTGTGTTCATACTTTGAGAACAAAAGAAAAGCATCAAATTCCCTCTGCTACCGTTGTTGGAAAGTTGTTTGGGTGCTTTGTGTGGTGGACAGTTCTGGAGATGCTCTGCTTGGTCCTAAACTGTAGTTACTTTTCTTTGTGTTGGTGACAGTTTATTCAGGAAACATAGGTTTGGAGTTGTCTATTTGTATATAGTGCAGGTGCTTGAATTAGTCTTAAATCAGCTTTTACTGAAACCTCACACAAAACTCTTCACTATCTTTTGACTATATTCATTTGAATACCATACTTTATTTTATTTTATTTTTGTATAACGTTGAATTTAATATTCAATACTTTTTCTTTAATGCTGAAACTGCTCTGAACATCTGGGGGTTCATTTCTGCTGCGTCTCTACAGTTCACCAGCAGAGGGCGCCAGATACAAAGAAACAAAAGTGGAGCCAGAAATTCCTCTGGACGTCTTCAGTGCTTCATCTCCTAGAATATAAATGGTAAAATAAATAAACTGCACCTTCTGACCTGAGCTTAGGTCAGAGGCTTTATGCACACACACAAACACACACACACACACAAACAGAGCAATCATTCGAGGCACTAGCTAACAGTTGCATAGGAGCAGAGGGATTGAACCACCAACCTTACAATCTGCTCGACCACCACAGCTCTACTTTAATGTCACTGCCTTACAGGAAACACAGGGAGTCAATAGACAGTGAACCCTCATGTGGAGATAAATAAGAGGCGCCTGTGCTCTGAGCAGGACAGTGGGTTTGTTTCTGCCTCTGGTCACCAGAGCAGCTGCTGAGCGAGCAGTCCTCCACTTGTCAAGTAAAATTTCATTTCTGCAACGACACTGCACAGAGCCAGGGACAAACATCTCCAGTCTCAGTGATTCTCCAGTAAGAGCTTTTTCAACATAACTGTGACTAATTTGAAATTATCTATATATTTTTTACCTTTATAGGAATAAATGCACATCTCAAAGTGTGTAAACCCCTTCGGACTGCAGACAGTATTTATTGCAGCTCACAAAATAAAAGCATCAGACAGAATGAACAGATCCTGGTCAGCAGTGAGGAGAAAACTGTTTCTCCTGGAGATGGTGCTGCAGGGAGCAACCAGCCCCAAACTCTACACAGCTGACAACATCATCTACAAACACACCTGATCTCCTCACAATACTTACAACACCTCATATGGTGGTTCAACACTATTATAAATTCAGACCATCCAAAAAAAATCACAAAACCCAACAATATGTCAGCATCCTTCAGCATTTATCCATCACTGAATCCATCACACGCCCACTGTCCAGTCACATCGGAGAATTAAAACAGCAGCAGATTTGTTTTTCAGGTGTCACCACACCCTAACAGCTGATGCGTTTTACAACACAAAGCCTTTTTAATTGATATTTTTTATTTAATTTTTAATCCACCTGATGATTATAACTCTAAGGTGGAGTGCAATTCTGCCTCTAGCCATTAATATTAGGATCATAAATTTAACAGAGGAAAGAAAAACCCAGTGGTATGTGACTGATGTCCGTCTTTCTACACAAAAAGATTTAACATGTACTTAGGATGAGAGCTGCTGGTGCTAACTCAGCAGAAACTGTTTGTAGAAATATCAAAGACTGATTATGGAAATGGATGAAGCAAGTGTGATGTCAACCACTGGTTTGTGAACAGCTGTTTTGAAGCCAAGAGATCAGCATTTGAATGTCACCATGCTGGTTTTTTGGAGCCAGAAGTGACCATATTTGGATATGAAGGGAGGAGTGAGGAGGCGGGGCTGACTCTTGAACCTGAGGACACTGCCCATGAGACTGGACTTCAGTGCTGCTCTCATTGGACACCAGGCTTGTTGATCAGGTTAACCACGCCCCGAGATCTTCCTCTTTGAGATGCCTAAGATATACATATAATATATACACACATAAATGTATCCAGATGTGGTCACTTCTGGTTCAAAGCAACCAGCATGCTGATGTTCAGACACCAAACTCCTGGATTCACAGTGTGAGTCCACAAACCAACAGGTGATATCATGTGAGCTTCATCCTCTCTACACTCAGTCTGTGGTTCACTCAGAGCAGCAGCAGCAGCAGCAGCAGCAGCAGCAGATGATGATGATGCTTCGCCTGATCACAGGAGCAGATATTACTGCTGTCACCCTCCTAACTGTTACTGAGGAGAGGGACTTGCATCACATCCACTCTCTGAGATTGCTCATAGGTGTATGTCCCATGATCTATATGATGTCAACACACTGCATGTCATTGACACTGTTTTTTTATTCTCTGACATCTGATGGGAGCATATTGTGTGGTGTATTTACTCACTCTGAACTGAAGGCAGTGAATACAGCAGCATTCAGAGTGATTAATGAGCCTCACTGGGGGGATGTATGGTATAGTTGAGTTTATTGAATATTTGAGTTTATTCAGTTTATTGAAGTTTATTGGATCCTGGTTCCCTCAGACAAAAGTACATGAAACACATAAATGTTGACTCTAACACCGGTCTCCTCTCCCCCGTAGTCTGTCTCTGTCCTCTCTGTCCTCTTCTCTTTAGGTCTCAGTTCAAGCTCAGCACTTTTGTTACATTCTCAACCAGGTATTATATTTCAGGTTTTATTACATTTTTTTTAATAACAAATTGGGGCACAGTGGTGCAGTGGTTACTTGTGCCTCACAGCAAGAAGGTTTGGGGTTCGAATCTCAGCTCGGGCCTTTCTGTGTGGAGTCTTCATGTCCTCCCTGTGCATGGTGGGTTTTCTCCAGGTACTCCAGTTTCCTCCCACAGTCCAAAGACATGCTTGTTAGGTGAATTGATCAAACTAAATTGACCATAGGTGTG
>OOFC01048501.1:0-12748 GCA_900323345.1 Pseudochromis fuscus
CAGTAGTTTGTATCGCTCATGTTGAGGATATATTATAAAGGTTGAAATCGTTTATGTATGGCTTATGTTTTACAGTCAGAGGCTGTGAGGAGCGGCGTGGCTCTGCACGGCCATCTCTGTTTTTTTGCTGAGTGGGATTTCTGAAGCTCACATAGTGGGATCTGGCAGCTGGTGAAACTCAAACGCAGTGTTTCCCACAGGCCACAGGGCCAAGCAGAAATAACACGGCACAAATCAGCAGTGCAAATTAATAAGCCCTGTGGTGAAACCAAGTGGCAGGTCGAGGCATGTTCAGCGAGGGTTAATCAGATGGTGTTCATGCGTCACTTCAGAGCTCTGTTCCCTCCTGTGTGTATTCATTTGATCCAACGTCTCCTGCTTGGTCCTCAGTTTATTTGTTAATATTTTAAGTGTCATCCAATAGTTGCCTTATGGAGGCCTTTATTGTAATTACAGAGTGAAGTGTAAATCTCAGTTGAGTGGCTGAAGATGCTCCATAGATCAATCAAAGTGCTCGCAGGCTGTAAATGATCCGAGTTGTGGCACTCAAGAGAACGAAAATCTTCTATTTTTATATCTTCGTCTTCATCCTGAGCCACTGGGAAGCCTCTCCCTTTGGGGATTCACTCATCAGGACACCTAAGAGAAAAATAAAAAAGCAAATATAAGATGCAACCTGAATGACTTCACAGAGTTGCTGAATGGAGGGAAAAGTCTGATTGATTTAGGGAGTTCAAAGCTGGACAGGGGCCTTGGAACATTTCAAGGGTTATAGATTTTTACGGCTCCAGGGCCCCGAGTGAGGTCCCACTGTTCCTGCCAGCACAAATCAAACAGGGAAACACAGCCTCACTTCAAATCTGCTGTTACAGAGGCTGTCCGATCTCCTAACCGAGACAAGTCGGAAGCACTCTCCCGAACTCAGGTACAGCACAGGATAAATAAATCAGACACTGATGACGGAAGTGAAAAATGTGGAGAAAACCCTCAGAGAGTTGCTGCACTCTTGCTCAGAAACACTCTCCGTAGCCTCTTTAATGGGCCGTGGAGTGGAGAGAGGTTTCCTGCGGTAGGTGCACTCCCCAGTCAGCAGAATCTATTCCAGGAGGCTTCGTCTTCCTCCTCACTGGTCCTCGCAAAGACACGTCGATAGCCCCCCCTGCTCCCCAGATGATGAGACTAAAGGGCCAAGTGAAGCTTTAATAGGGGACTTGAAGACATAATGAAAGAAACTGCCTGCCTCAGTATCAATTATCAAATGGCCGGGTGGCTGCAGCAGGACTGGACGCTTCAGCGGGCCAGAAAGAAAAGAAGCACAGAAGGACTGGACAGGACTCCACAGTCAATACTGAGCCTGTCTGTCTGACATAAAGCAGATGTAAAGTTTACACAGGCATCAGTCAGTAGGTGCCGATCACATCTCATAAGGACCATGAAGCATAACCCTGCTTTTCTTTTTCTGGGCCAGAAAACACACAAATAAATGACTGGATTTTACCCTGTCACAATACACTTAAACCAAGCAGCACAACACACAGCAGCTCTGCTTTACCAAATTTCTTAATGCTACAGTGGCTAGCTATTGAGGAAAAAATGAAGATCACTAATTAAGATTTATCTTATATTGTTGCCTTCACTTGAACAAGGGAGTAAAAAACAAAGCAACGCAGTATCACAGACTTGTCCGGTAAGAAGCAAACAACAGGTTTGGAGTTTCAAGCAGTGACCATCAGGGAGGTCAGTGTACGTTTTTAGGTCATTCAACAGCTCTGCAAGGTCACAACCAAACACCACAGAGCCAGGAACAAAGAAGCAACACGGCGTCACTGAGAATCAAGATGAATGCAGCTTTAAAGAACGTAAAACAATGAGCAGCATCAATTTAATGGCTCATCAATCCTCACTGACAGACCTGCTGTGGCTCCTGAGCGGCAGATGAATCACACCGTGGCGTCTGACCATCTGATCCTCGCCAAAGAGAAAAATAAAAACTGTTATGAACTCCAGGTGGGAAATAAATCGTAGACAAATGTCCCAGAATCACAGATTTTTAAAATTTTTTTTCCGTTTTCTAGAGACGACAATAAAATAAGGTGTAAAGTGGCTCTGTGAAAGCAGCCATGTCAGTGAGTTCTGATGTCAGAGCACATGCAGTGACATATGGCGTTCCTCGTGGCTGTAATACCTGTAATACCTCCCATTTATACCTGTGGATTATGACAGCAGCTTTGAAAATGTCAAGGACTTCTCCAAATAAAAAGGATGCTAAAGTAAACCGCAAAAGTAGGGCTGCCAAAAATATTATTAAAAAAAAAATTTACAGTCTAAATATTGAGCCTAATCAGCTCTTTGTCATCTAAGCTTTTAGGTGTGTGATGCAACATTGGTACATGATGCTCAAGGCTAATGATTTCCGACTTGGTTTAATATTTTGAAAAAAGAAAATGTCACCCAAGTATTTTTTTTTTTTAATAAAGAAGGAAGAAAGATTTTACTTATTTATCATTTTCCAAGTGAAATACAAGACATTAAATAATCCATATTAAACTCCCAGAACAAAAATATCTCCTCTCTGATGCCAATATTACAGTTTCATATTTGGATAATCCAAAGAAAAAACTTTCTGTAGAGTACATGCTTCACTGAATGACATGTTATCACCATGTGCACTCCTTCAAAAACATTGTTGATGTCACACTGAGGATTAAATCAGCATTTACATTATAATAAATAACAATACATAATGAAAAGTAAGCTTTTCCCCCCATTAGTCAACTTGCACACGTGCCATGCTCACACTTAAACTTCCACATGCTAAAGTTCACGTGTCGCGCACACAGCCACCATTATCGCATCCCGCCAATGACACAGTGGAGGACGATCAGAGGAGATTAGAACTTACTGCGGGCCCGGTGTCACAGGTGAGGACATGTAATCTGAGACACGGTGTGATGATGATCCTGCAGCTCCGGGATCTCTCGGGTCTGTCATCCTGCTGCACCTCCTCCGCTTTGTCCGGGGCTTTAAAGTCTCCTCACTTTGTGGGATCCGCCCCACCTCCCTCCCTCCCTCCATCCATCCATCCCGGCCCACTTATCACTTATCGTCCACGCATGGACTGCACATATAATCTTTTCTTTTGGATGAGTAAAGCGCCCAGAGCCATGTGTGTGTGTGTGTTGCTTTTTTTGCATTATATAAGAGGACTGAGAGGGGTATGGACAGTCAGGGGTCCACACATATAGACCTATTTGTGTATAATACCATAGTTACCTTAGCCTGATGTTTTGTAAATAGAAATAAGTATTGCACACTTACTAATAGATAGATATAATTCTGCAGTTAAAAATTCACACATTTTTGGGATGATTGTTGTAGGTAGGTAGGTAGGTCTTTATTGTCCCATACAGGGAAATTTGTTTTCACAGCCTTACATGACAGGTCTCGACACCACCACAAGACAATAAACAATTTCAAGAGACAGAGAGTACAAAAAGACAAAAACAAAAAAACAACAACAACAACATTTAACATAGTGCATCAAGTGAGTCAGCGGGGTGATTTGTTTAAAATGGCAATGTATGTGTGTATGTATGTATGTAAAGTATGTATGTTTTTATTTGTTTGTTTGTTTGTTTGTTTATTTATGCCAGAATTCAGTTGTTTAGAACTACAATTCAATGCCTGTAGAAGACTTCATAACAGTCTAAATAAAACTAAACACCTTGCTTTAAGGATCAGGCAACAACGACTAGCTTTTACATGGTCTTTGACTGATGTCTATGGAGCCAAAAAAACAAACAAACACATGACCACCTGCCTAGCTACAGGTGCTGTGCTGCAGGTGTACCTTCACTCGTTTTAAGACCATTTACAAAATAAAAGTAAAGATGAAGTTGAAACTCGATCACATGTTTAGAACCAGTGTTGACACACCCACAGAACAAGGCCTCGACTACATTGAGTCAAATCCTAACACCGTCCATCTATGGTCAATACCTGGGGGCTATCCCAGCGGCCAGTGGGAGAGAGGTGGGGTGCACCCTGGGCAGGTCACCAGTCCATCACATGGCCAACAAACACAGAGACAAACAGCCATGCACACTCCCACTCACCAATTAATTAACCTAACAAGCATGTGTTTGGGAGGGACCCAGGGAAAACCTCCGATAGCACAGGGTGGACGTAATTACCTCCACACCAGAGAGGCACCAGCTGAGGTTTGAACCCATAACCTTCTTGCTGTGAGGTGACAATACTAACCACTGCATCACTGTGGCAATGTCCTTTTTATTAATAAAGCACACAGTTTTTGGAAAGTGACTTGTTTATTAGATTGCATCTGATGACTTGATTGTATTTTATGAAAAGTTTTGCTGAGCTGCAAGAAATGACATGATCACGATGTGGAGCAAAGCCCCTGTGGCTAAGCTCCAGGTACTCACTGTGAGAAGTAATTAATTGACACAATTAAAACTTTACAAACACTGGGGCAGGTTGCAGTCCGTACACATCCACATCTCCCCTGCCTGAGGCCGCATGGGATCTCCCTGTAGGTTTAATTAATAGTCAGTGGATTGTAACACTGCCCTGAAGGGGCTCATAATCAAATCACACTGAGCAGCGCTCCAGCTGGGCGCCCACTGTGGTCATAATTGATATAAGTCTCCAGCCTACAAGGTTATGAAAGTCAATATTTCCGTTGCTGTCCTTGTTGTCCTCGATGGTACAGTGGGAGGTCAAGCCGTGGTTCGGCAGAGAGGACATAGGTCACTGCTGCAGGACACCTCTGACCCCTGACAGCGGGTGAGTCTCGGTGGAGGTGAGGCGGTGTGGGCGTTTGGCAACAGCTAGAATTACCTTCATGTCACCTGGGAGTGAAACAATAACACTGCCCTTCTAGGATCTACAGACTGTTGGTAGAGATTGTTTGACAGAGTATCCACTCGGCTTGTAAAGTCTGACAGGATCAACTCAGGGATGGAGGGTTTTCAGAAAGCAGCCTGACAGCACAAACAAAATCCAATGACTTACCTTCATTAATTATCAAGCTAACATACTATAGCCTACTTTATTTATAAAGACAAAACAATAATCTCATAGACTTCACAGTTTGTAGAAATGGACAAAGCCATGGCCAATGCTGAAGTGTAACAAACACTCCAACTGACTTCAATACAAAAATGGTGGTTTTCTATTATGAAATACTCAGTCTATACATTTTTTACACAACTCATTCTGATGTCAATAGCTAGAATCAACTTTTCTGGTCCATTAAAAAAAACCAACATCATGATCAGGCTTCAAAACCAGGAGGATTTAGGGGCGTGTTTGATCAACAGGTCTGGTCTCCAAGGAGATTTGCTCTGAACTCAAGTCTCATACACATTAGACAGTGTCCTCAGGTTCAAGGGTCAGACCCGCCTCCTCCCTCCTCCCTTCATATCCAAATATGGTCACTTCTGACTCCAAATGACCAATATGACAAAAATGACCATATTGTTAAAATGCTGATCTCCTGAGTCCACAAACCAGTGGGTGATGTCACTTTAGCTTTGTCCATATGTACAGTCCATAGTGGTATCGCTGGGTTGATGTTTCACACTAACACACAGCGTAGTGTAGTGCAATCTCACACGGGGAAAAAAGTGTATTTCCCAAACGATCAAATGATTCCTTCACAGAATACAGACATTTAGATTACATCAGTATATATTAACTATTTTGTTGTATAGACCAATAAACTGCCTTATTTCATGCTCACACAAAGCATATTGACTTTTGTTTACAACTTCAAACTCAGCGACTCCTTTAAATGTTTAATTTGCTTCAGACATGAAGCAAGCTGTGTTCTACCTCATCTAACAAAACAGTTTCCAACCGAAACAGCCACAGTTTTATGACATTTAAACGCTGCATAACCCCTGCTTACATAATGGAGTGATGTTCCCTACATCGGTGGCCTTTTTATTATGTAGGCTGGAGCACAGCTTGGTGTACTTATGGCAGTGTGCCACTGAGAACATACTGTAACAGATGATGACAAAGGGAAGCACTGCTCTGCCTCCAGGAGCCTTTCTGCTCCCAGGCTGTTGTGTTAGTGCATTCAGTTCATTCATTTAGGTACAATACATGTGCTCGCTGCTAAGGGGGCTTCTTCCAGTTGGATGCTCCTAGTGTATCTCGCAATTAAAGTAAATATCACATCAATATTTCCTGCAGAAAAATGATAACACCAGTAATTTGCAATAATGAACTTTCCTGTGTTTGTTTCCACAGAAGCATTGACTTGAAGTGGAAACATCCAAGAGGAGCGAGGAGAGTTTGGAGAACTGAACGAGGTTAGTTAGTATAAGGACGTTCCCGGTCATTCATCACCACAGACAGCTGTGGGATGAGGTCCCCTATATATTGGCCCTGTGTGTGAATCTACAGGCATGTGTTATTTAAAGCCTGATCTATCATCCCCATACTACCAAATCCATAGGTTTATCAACCAGAGTCAATGGCCAGATCCATGGACATCTATCAAAGCCTGTCAGTTTTGAAATGAGAAAACAAAAGACAGACACACACACACACACACACACACACACACACACACACACACACACACACAGAGCATGAAGAGTTTAATTTTCTCTTGTGAGCACAAACACACACACACATTCACAGCTGCTGACTCTAAGAAAGCTTGGATGAAGCAAATCATAATACAGCAGGTTTTATTCAGCAGGACAACATACTACAGACAAACACGGGAAAACTGCAAAAACAAATGCATCGTTGAAAGATGGATGTAATGTGTAAATCTTATAGCAGCATTTATGAATTATGTATCATGGCAAAACCTTGCTTCCTAAATCAAAATACGTTTTCAGTCCTGCTGATGAATTAGGCACCTGGTTTCTCTTCAGTTTAAAAACCATTAGAAATTACTGCTGTTGTCGTATTTATAATAGACTGCATGATGTGCATATGTAAGAAAGTTAAACATGAAAATTGCTGCTAAATTAAAGTAGAAGTACATAGAAGTATTTGTTGTACACATGTGGACATGTGTATAGACGGGTTAAACCTGTACAAGGAATAGTATACATGGATATCTGTGCATATGTATATATCCTAGACTGTATTTAAAAATGGACGAACCAAGCGTGACGTCACCAATCGGTTTGATGACTTGTTTTGAAGTCAGGAGTTTGGTATTTGAACATTGCCATGTTGGTTATTTGGAGCCAGAAGTGACCATATTTGGATATGAAGGGAGGAGGAAGGGAGGAGTGAGGAGGCGGGTCTGACCCTTGAACCTGAGGACACTGAACAATGTGTATGAGACTCGACTCCAGCTTCAGTCTCATTGGAGACCTGTTGATCAAACTAACCACACCCTGAAATATTTCTCTTTTGTGAGCCTGATATCTAGTTAATGATGTTTTGATCTTTTCCTAATGGATCAGATAAGACTTCAGAATGACTTGTGGAAAGAAATGTATTGACTGAATATTTCATGATGGAAAATGATAATTTTTGAATTGAAGACAATTGGAGTCAGAGTTGTTTGGTGCCAGCATCTAGTGGCCGTCGGGAATATTGCTCCTGTTTGCACTTCTGCATATGTGGGGAAAAAATAATTATTATTTTTACATTTTGCATTTTACATTATTGAAATGTGTTTGTATACTATGTAATATTGCTGTTTCCAAATAAAATTGCATCTTATGCACATATAAAAAGTATAAACAGAAATTATTGGTAGTTTCATTTAAAAGAAAGAAAAACCTATAAACAGCTTTTATCTGGTAAAACTTCATTCTTTATTTTAATGGCTCAACCTTATTGGTGCTACTCCACAGTATAGTAAGTCTTGCTTTGAAAAGTGTTGTGTAAAAGTGTTGAAGAGAATAAAACAGATTAGTGATCGTTGTGCTTTACAAGTGGGAAACAATAAGTTTACTGTTGAGGATGATGTGAGAACAAAGGCTGTATGGTTATTAAATCAAACAAGACTTTTCTCATTTGGACATTGTGGAAATACATTTTTAATCATCAGTTTGATGAGGAGTTTCCAACATGGAGAGGGTTTGTCCTGTGGGTGAAATATATTTTACTCCAACAGTATTTATACAATATAACTACTGGGAGACATAACAGCCTTGTCTTACACTGCAATTCCCTCCCTTCACATTTTTAAAATTAAATATTCACCAATGACTTTTGTAACTGAAAGTGCACATTTTATGGCTAATGTTACTTTTATTGGTAGATTTTATTCTCTGTTCCCAGAAGTGGCGAAAATACATCTGCAGAATGTTTCTGTTGATACCAAGTGATGGATTAAACACATGATGAGCACACACTCAGAACTCAAGGCCAACACAGTGAGATAATGTGTGACCACCATCAGTAACAAAGCAGCTCACACAGGTAATAACAGTTTGTAGTGCTTTGATTCTGGAGAAACCGTGTGGACAAAAAATTTAGAGACATTCATCAGGAACTGAAACTGTCAAACAAACAGCGTCACAGTACAATCACAATGTGTCCGCTGTCCACTGAGGTGAGTGCAGACCGATATGATCAGTTAATAATATTCAGTACAACAGTGCAGTCAGTACATAAAAATACTCACTCACTCAAGTTTCACCTTAAACATTTGCTCCTTGAAAAGTTACATTTATAAAGATAAACCAAACAGGTAAACAGACAATAAAGAAAACCTGAAGTGTAAAACAAATGATCCTCAAACACTGAAGCTGCCTTAATGATGAATAGTTGACTGTGGTCCCAACAAGGCAATACTCAACATGTGGTACATTTAGATTCAATTCTGATTCATACTGGGTGCACAATCCTCTGCAACTTAAAAAAGGGGGGTGGCATATACAGAAAAAATGATTTTTTCTTAATCTCTTTGCAATTTGCAGCACATTGGAGTCTTCACAACAGTCTGCACGACAGGACGGACTATGAGTACATCATTACATCTTATGTTTTATGCTTTAATCTTCATCTTGCATTTATTTTTGAAGCTTTTGATGTGAAAACCAACAGGAACACTGCAGAAACCACCCCAGCTGAATGTTAAAGTCAGTACTGATGTATCCTAAATACTTACATTTATCTAATCAACATAAAATGCATGAATTGTAAATGTTGACATTTAAGACATTAAAGCGTCATTGGCTGCTTTCACCTATTAATGTGTTTTTATGGTAGTTTTAAGAGTTGCACTCAGCTCATGTTGGCTGCTGCTGCTGCTGGTTCACCATGGTTACTGGTGACCGCACAGGAGGCGTTTCAGCCGTTTCTTTCAGCACATCTGACAGAAAACAGACTTTTATTTCATAGACAACTTGTATTAAAACATGTTTTTTAGATGTTTTACATGCATTACAGAGGTTGTGTGGCAAAACAGGAGCGACCTGCACTCAGTACTTCACATGAATACATCCTGTGTCGACACAGAGGGAGAACTAAAGCTGCTACTGCTGCTCTGCTAACATGCTGCTCACACAATGCCTCCAGGGTCAACATGGCGGGAAGGTTAATGTCTGCATTTTCATGTTCTGATAAAGACAGAGGTGAGAATTAGTTTAGACATCAAAACATCCATCTAGAGACCGACAGATGTCACAGCCGGCACGTCCAGTTTTGTCCACCACCTACAGGAGGATCTTCTGAGTTTTGCCACAGAGCTGGTTTGGATGGACTGCAGCACAGGATGAAACGGTGCAGGCTCCTGTCGTCTGGTGAGAGGGTTGCTTCCATCCATTCTGACATTAATGTTTAAATATGATATTAACACTCCAGTCATTGTCTGGAAATCCAAGAAACTATACGCATGTATAATTGTATGCACAGATGTCAGTGAATATAGTTCATCTCCATGGGCATTCATATTTTGTTCCAAAGGTTGTTCAAATATGAACATCTGCACATAAATCCTCTGGGTACCAATGGGGTGATGAGAGTATGTGCAAATACAGTGTATGGCACAGCAGTGTTTCACTCTGCTCTCCTAACGAGATGTGAAGGTATTCCAGGTACATCTTTGAATCTTCTGCTTTTTTTCCCCTCAGTCTGTGTGTCCTGGATGAACCTTGTAACCCGCACTCCTCCTCCTCCTCTTCCTCTTAGAGAGCCTGCTCGGTGCTGGAGGCGGAGATATCCAGGAGCCTCCAGGCTGCATTGGGGTTCAGCTCCTCCTGGTCACGACACAACGCCCAAATATACATCATCCGCATCACCTTCTCCTGTTGAAGGAGGACCAGAGCAGAGGGTCAGTGCCACAGAGACAGTAAGAGAGGCTGGAGAGCTTGGGTTCAGAACCAGAGAGGTGAACAACCACAGCTCATTCTTTCCAGACCAAGACACATAACACTGTAACAACTTTTAGATTATCCAAGTACTTGAAGTGACTTTGATCATATCTATTAGAATCACTATTCTAATGCAGTATTTGTGAGTTGACTGACCGGATCTCCCTCCACTATATCTCCTTTGGGGCCGCGGATCACCATGACGACCTGAGCCTGGAAGGTGATGATGAGCACGGGGCCCTGGTCCATCATCTTACCCATTGCTAGCTAGAAAAGAAAAAAAAAAACAGACCAGAACAGAACAGAACAGAACAGATCAGATCAGATCAGATAGGGACAATGAACAAACAATTACATCTCAAGAACAGAGTGGACATTGTGCTTTATACAGAATTTTTTTAAAATAGAGGTACCTTATTTTCCGCACTATAAGGTGCACCTAAAACCCTTTAATTTTCTCAAAAACTGACAGTGTGCCTTATAATCCGATGCGCCTTATAGTGCGGAAAATATGGTAAATAGAGAGAAATAAATGAGGAAAATATGTTTACAGATCAGTATCCACAGTGTAACCAGATGCATGATGTTCGTCAGCATGACTGAAAGCACTTACATCTATATTGTCAATGTCCAGGATCTTGGACTGGAAGAGAAGCCCCAGAGCTCTGGCCTGCTGGATGGGGTGAGCCAGCTGACTGTACGTCTGAGGAAAAGTGCAGGAAACATTACACTTCACACATACTGCAGCTCTGAGGGCACTGATCAACATGTTGTTTGTAACATGTATTCGTACACAAAACTCTGATGAAGTACATGGAAAGTGCCAAAGAAGTGCCTAAATCATGTGTAATACAAATAAATCATCAATACTGAATTTATTAAAGGCCTGTGTATGATTTTAATGTTCACATGGGTCTTCATGTGCAGTTTGTAACAACTCACACTGTGCACAGACCACAGGCTGTATATTAAAAAAAATGTAAACAGGGCTCAAAAATGAAGGCAGAAGTGCAGAAAAGTGCAATACTCTCTATGGCCAGCAGATGCTAGCTCCACAGAAACTCTGGCTACAATTGGTTTCAATTCAAAAATGATCATGAAATACTCAGTCAGTACATTTTGTCAATCATTAGCTAAAGTCAACTTTTATCTGTGACCTGGTGGTCCATCTGAAAATCATTTCATCAATAAGGTCTGATCTCCAGTGGGACTGGACCTGAACTCAAGTCTAATACACATTCGTGTAGTGTTATGGGGTTCAAGGGTTAGACCCCGCCTCCTTTCTCCTCCCTTCATATCCATATATGGTCACTTCTGGCTCCAAACAACCAACGTTCAAACACCAAACTCCTGGCTTCAAAATGGTCACAATACAACGGGTGATGTCACAATTGCTTAGTCTGTTCTTTAAACAGTCTGTGGATCATAGTGAGCACCTGTACCACACCTGTATCACATGATGACTGAGCAGGTGATGTTCAACTTACAGCTTCATAGCACCAGTCCTTCAAAACGTCCAACTCTCCACGGATAATAGCCTGCAGAGGGAACAGTGACGCTGAGTTATCACACCTTCACAATATTGTCTCAGTTAAATTGCTATAGAAACCTTCACTAAAGTCATACAATCTGTCACTGGTGGTTCTATGATTGTAAACAGACACTCACAGTTATTTAATACTTTAAAGCACATTCAGTGCGATCAGATGCCTGCAGACCACTTTCCACTTGACTTGTTGCTGCCAGCTTACTGTTAGACTCTGTCTTTGGTTTACCTGATTTAAACTGGAACAGATTTTTTTTTATGCTTGTAATTTTTATAAAAGTGTATCTTTCTCTAGCCCATAGTTCTGTTTCCTGTCATCAGTGATTTTATTCATATTTTAGCGACTGCTTTGTTTTGAATCTGACAGCTCAAGTCAATCTTTTGTAAGTCTCCCAGGAGAAGTCCCTTTTAATTAATCTGATCTAAGCTGGAGTGAATAGCAAGGCCTGATGTAGCATCAATGAGTCTGTCAATAGCCTTCTGTGGAAATGAAGCAGTTAGATCAGGGGTGTTAAACATACGGCCTGTGGGCCGAATCTGGCCCGCCAGAGGGTCCAAACTGTCTCGGAGGATGAATTTGCAGTGTGAAAATTACATAGAAGACATCAACTGCAATTTGCTACAATTTTCATATATCTTTATGTATCAAATTTATACATTTACAAGGCAGGAGGATAACCTTCTACCAAAATACCTCCCACTTTAGTTTGTATGGTGTGGTGAGTCAGTTCAGATGGTCAGGATTACTACACAGATGTGGAAATGTTTGTAAATTTAAAATATTCTCTAGATCTTGACAAGTGAGTTTAATCATAAAGTGAAATACTATATTATCCAGTTCCAAATACCTGTGAGTAAATGTTTTGTGCCTTTGTAGATC
>OOFC01048501.1:23377-66527 GCA_900323345.1 Pseudochromis fuscus
CTTTTGATATCTCTTTTTAAAGGTCTGTGTGTTTGCATGCAGCTCTCTCGCTCTCTCTCACTCTCACACACACACACACACACACACACACACACACACACACACACATGCACACGTACATTAATTTGACCACACAATCAGTGCCACATTGGCATTGAGGAGGTAAATTGTGTTAAAAAAATACACATTTCACTTAAAGTAATAAATGAAATCATAACTATATTGTACAGTGTGTCATGTTGTGTGATGTTTGAGTTCATTGTTCAGTGTGGTTATGACTCTGGAGTAAAAACAGTTTTAAGAGATCTGTGTCTTTGCCAGGGGTCAACAGTTCAAAAAGGTGATGTTTAATGCAGTGTCCACACACTGTTTAAAGGGCTTTTTTCCCCTGGTTGTTTATAATATAGAGTAAGTTGTAATTGCTCTTAAATTCATGTTTTCTGTCTTTCTTACCCCACAGAGAAGAACAATCTGTCATTCATAGAAACTTCAGCCTTGGATTCAACAAATGTTGAAGAAGCCTTCAAGAATATCCTTACAGGTATTATATGAACAGAGGTGGGATGTCAGATCTACACTGTACACAATTTTTAATAAGAAACAAAAGGTGCATGCATGCTCATGTATTAATCCTTTGTGTGATACAATAACAGAGAGAGTTTTCCTAAAGTCTGTTGTAATATTAGAACTATAATAGAACTGCAAAAAAAGACCTTTTCTGGTAACTTAACTGTTGGACTTTACTTGTGTAACTTCCTCGTACTGTGTGTGTGTTTCTGCTTTTTGTTTTACATACAATGTGAATTTGTGACTGAAACATATAATGTTTCAGTCATAGTGGATGTTTTTCATGTAGTGATGTCCCGAGCATGGACTGTACAAAGAATGGACGATGCTAACATGACGCCACTCGTTTTGTGAAGCCATATTTGGTTATGAAGGGAGGAGTGAGGAGACAGGTGTGACCTTTGAACCTGAGGTCCAATGTGTATGAGACTCAACACAAACTAGCCACCCCCATAAATCTTCATCTTTTTGAAACCTAATATGTACCTAATAATGATTTTTATTAGTTTTTTTAGATGGACTTCCAGATCACTAACTAGAAGAGTTGACTTCACCTAATGACATCAGAATGACTTGTGCAAGAAAAGTATTGACTATTTAGGATTGAGTATTTCATGACTGAAAATGGACATTATTGAAGTCCATTGGTGTCAGAGTTTTTTATAGTCAGCCTCCAGTGACTGTTTGGTGTATTGCACTTTTATGCACTTTCACATAAAAGTGAAGTTTTTTTTTTATGCACTTCATCCATTTCCATACACAGTCCATGATGCCAAGTGAGGGGGAGATATATATAACCTCACATAAACAATTTGATTGTTTCAGTTTTAGGTACTTCACATGGTTGTGAAGGTAATTTATTTTACATACAAATGTCTGATCTGCATCTATTTCATCTCCCCAAAAACAGAAATATACCGCATTGTATCGCAGAAACAGATTGCTGAGCGGTCTGCCCATGACGAGTCCCCGGGAAACAACGTGGTGGACATCAGCGTGCCACCGACCACGGACGGCCAGAGAGGGAGCAAACTGCAGTGCTGCCAGAACCTGTAACCCATGGCAACTGTCTCTGCTCACCTGGGTCAATTATTAATTGAAATCCACAGTGTTGATATGCTTCCATCTGCCTGGGGTGCAATGTTGTCCGAATCTGCACTTTTCTAGATCAGTGGAGTCAGTTCATTATGCCACAAACAATCCCAGAGTGAAATGTTGGAATTGATTTCAAATTGTAATCTGACCCAGGTACAGTCTGCTACATTCTAGTGCAAAAACAGGACTGGTGCTACCACGTATGCAGCTACCACAGTTACACAATAGTGTAGTGGAATAGCCTTTGCCAGAGATCTTGTAAGCCTAGACATCTCCCTGGTAGACAGTTATTGCCACAGGTTTTGGGGGCCTGGGTTTGTTAAATCCAGCCTGTTCCAGTCGTATCAGCAGTCCTGTTTTTGGGCTTCTTTCCTCCTCGTTCAGTCATCATCTCAAAAGTGGTTGTGACGCTGCTGACGCTTATTTCATTTTGTGTAAAATATATTCTTTTTTTTTTTGTTTTGATAGCTTGTCTGCTCACATACATTATATTAATGCCATGAAAATAAATTTTACAATATTATGTTGCTGTGTCTTCTTTCAGGTCAACCTACTTTACATATTGCCAGATAGACCCTGTTTACACTTGTTTTTAAGATGCATCTCGGGGGACTGGATCACAAGTGGACACAGTAAATATATGTGTTAACAACAATCAAGACAAATTAAGACCTCCAAACACCAGTGGTCAGCAAGACGGGTTGGTGATACATGTGAAATACAGGTGTAAACAAAGATGCAGTCCACTTGTAATCACCCAAAACACATCTTAAAACCAAGTGAGAACGGGGTCATGATTTGGTCCAGAGGCTCCTGGCCTCAAAATTTAGAAAAAGTAAAAATTTGTTCCTGGGTAATACCATATCTCCCTCCAAAAACTATCAAGACCTGTTCAGATGTTGTTCCATCATGTTGCCAATAAACACAGGAACCACTGATGTTGAAAAAGTACAGAGGACTTACCCCTAAAATGTAGTGCAGTAAAAGTATACCATGGCATAAAAGGGAAATACTCCAGTACCTCAAGTACGTGTGTTACTTGTGGTAGATTCTTTTCCACCACTGGTCATGTTCAATAACTTTTTCTGTTACAGAAAACCTACTGAAAAGACCTCTATCGGTTTCTTTCTTTCTTTTTATTTTTTTTAAAGAGAGAGAGGGTGTTATTAAAGGAACAAATTATTAAATTTAGGGCAAGATCAGAGGATGGGATCCTGTCAGAAAGAAATCCAGAGGGGGCAGTAAAACACCCCCGCTGCTTCTATGAGCAGGAGAAGCAGCAGCAGTAGGAATGTATAACTTTGAAAATTGATGCACACATTCTGGATGAAAAAGTCTATAATCTAGGACAATTTGGTGGAGATCAGACATGGATTATGTCTCAGCAGAGGTTTATGCTTGTTTGTAGTTAGAATCATTATAAACTGAAAACACTTAAAACCACAAAAGCAAATCACATTTCACATCAAGTCCAGGAGTCCCTCATGTTTATTGCACAATAATCCAACTTTCCAGGGGATGCAGCAGGAAGACTACAATAACACAAAATACTTTGTTTAGCATATGCTGCATACATTGAAAGACTGTTCTCTTTCAAACCTTTACAAAGTACCAGCCTGCTCTGATACATCTGTGTTTTTCTGTAATCTCCCTATTCCAAACACTGTATCTTCTCTATTTAAACTTGCATCTTTTGTGATGTAAGACATTACTACTGATCATTGCTAGGCAGCTCAATTAATGAATGGTGCATTTACAAGTGGAGCAGGGCTGTTTGCTAATGCACTTTAATGACAATAGTAGAAACATCACCCAATTAGATTGTAAACACTTTTCCACACCTTCAATACTATTTCCTTATACGTGTACTGCACTGCCGTTTAACGGTTGGAGTTAGTGTTTTCCCATATACTACAATCTTCACTGGCCCCGTGACAAAGTGTGATAAATACATGACGCCTTAGCTGCTGCCTGAACAGGAAAACAGTTTCACTCCTCAGACAGCAATGAAAGAGCTTTACCTGGACTTTTTCAAAGGGTTCAGATTATAGACAAAGACATTGGTATGAGTGACTGCCACCCTCTATTTGTCAAAAACAAACAAAAAGAAAAGAGTATTCACAGATAAACTTTGTCAATCATGTTTTTAGATTATTATCCTCCGCAGGGCTATTGTTTACCCATTGTTCAAAAACAGTTAAATACATTGTGAAGGGGCATGGGGGACTTATAGGTAGTGAATATTATACTGTAGTAGCATGCTGAGTCAGTAATATCCTGCTACATTAGCTTGTGTCTTAGATTTTCATATGTTTTTTTGTCACTGACATAAGTCGGGCTGGTTAGTCCATTGTGTCCTGTCGTTCACATCCCAGCACTGGCTGTCCACTGACAGTTCATCAGCTGTGACTCCGAAATGAGTTCTCCCCAAAAACCACGTTTGTGGATACCATCGTAGTTTACATCAAGTGCTTCAATAAAAGAAAACAGAAGGAAAAATCTTTCCTCGCAGAATGGTCCTTATGAAGTGCAAAAGTTCATTAATAGGATTATTTTTAGAGAGTGTTTCAGTGGGCTTTTTTTTATTTTTATTTTAAATATTCCTCTTGCCACCTCTTTGCACTCATACGATGGTCTCATCAGTCATTTTCTTGGTCGACTTGGTCGGCACTGAACGCTGGGTGGTGTGCGCTCCTTTCATGTCGGGCATGAGCAGGCGCACTTTCTGATTGGTCCTCCTCCACTCTGAGTACAACTGACAGTGATACCGAAACGACACCTGAGATTCAATGAAATGAGAATGAGGAAGAGGCAAAGACAAGAGAGAAAAAGATGTCAATAAAACTGACACAAAGATATTTGAGACAGAGTAGTAGATATACCACAGAAACACGCTGCACAACAGCCACTCAGAACAACCTGTGAGCAGAAAAGCTCACCTTTCACAGTTTATTTTTAAATGATGCTTCTACTGAAGATTAAGAAATTGCATTTTAAGATTTTCTTTTAGAATAACAATACATCCTTTTTTTAAAAAAGACCATGACCCATTTAAATAAGTCCAGTTAAGGAGAAGGGCAGAGTAAAGCCAAGTCACTCATTCCATTTTTAATCAGCTATGCATGTATGTGCAGGCATCCAGTTTCTGGCCAACACTTGAACAAATGACTGCTCTGTGCCAGAGAATAACAAGTTGCACATGCTATCACAGCTCCCCACCCTTTGACTTAGATCATGCAGTGTGTTATTCAAGGTCATGGCCAAGAAAAAAGCACCATAAATTCTCTAATAACAGCATAAGTTTGTGAGTTGTCTTGTATTGTGTTTGGACCACATGGAAACAACATAGTAAGACATTAAAAACTACCCAAATTACTTGGATTCACTTTTGGGCAAAAGCCAAACTGAAGAATAAGATTCATCCTGTGTAATTATCTTAAGCATGCTTCTCTCAGTAACAGGGGAAAACTCAGTAATGTTTTGATTACCAGTGTCCAGAGGATATAGATAGTGAAGAGGGCGATGGTGAGGGCAATGAGGCCAACAGCCTCAAGTCTGCTCTTCAGTTGCAGGTGGTCCTGGGCTCCCCTCAGACACAGCCACCCAGAGATAGCTGCCAGGGGTGTGATGAGAAGGAAGCAGGCCATGTCGCACAGCAGCGTGCGCTTCTCACTGCGAGGCCCTGGGTCCTTCAGCCACTGAGCAAGAGCAAAATGGAGAGGTGCAAATGATAATCAGCTTTGTACAGTATCAGTTTAACCAGTGTTGATTTGAATTGCCTGTCTGAGTTTACAACAACGATGACAACAAAATGTGCAGTAAACACTTGAAATGGATGTGAGGTAACTTTATGAATTAATGCAGCTATTGAAAAATAGTCTTTGAGTGAGAGCACTGTCAGACAGGCAACGCATCAAAATGAGCAAATCATCTGAAGGTGCTACTTGTTGGCACACACTCTTTGTGGCTCAAAACTAATCTCATAAACACTTGCAAAGCACTTAAAACATCAGCACAAGGCCAACGAATAAATATTCTCCAGTGCTTAAGACAGATTTTATTGCTCATTTCCACTTCTTCAACACAGCCAATAAAAACACATGTATCCTCACAGTAAAGTCTCTCTAACCTGTGTGAGTGGTTGGGGTCGCCGTTCAATAGTGAACTCTGTGTGACAAAGTTCACAGTAGCTGGTGTTGGAGGACGACAGCCACTTCTCCAAGCAGCTTTTGTGCACTTTACCCAGCGTACCGGTGCAGTCGCAGGGTGAGAGCAGCGTCTCTCCTCCAGCTCCCTCATGACAAATCCGACACATCCCCACATCACTGCGTACAAACACAGGAGAGCAATGACGACAAACGTGTGACAATTAGCCAAACTCAGTTTAATTTAGGAAAATTATCTGTGGCCCCATGTGAGTTATTGAGTCCCTTACCTCTGCAAGCTCACAGCTTTAACAACGGTAGAGAGTGGGCGGCCATCTTTAGCCGTAACCTTGGCGATGTACTGGGCCTGCGCGGTAGAGTCAGACTCCTCTGAATCCTTGGAAGCATCAGATTCAGCGTTTCGAGAATAATCACAAAGGGAGCCGGGTAGGTGGCAACACCCTGACGAAGACATGGCTCTGGTGAGGGTGACAGCGATAAAGACGATGGCGGAGGCGGCTTCAAAAGAAGATCTGTTCCAAAACCTGACGTCCTACTCCTTGTCTCTCCTCCTCCTCTGTCCACCTACAGAGCAAATGCCTGGTGGATGCTGAAGAGAGAAACAGGACAAAAAGTATTGATGACTTGGTCTGTTTTGGCACAATGTAATATCACGCAGGCTTCTCATTATTCTTCAGACATCTCAGTGATGACGTGTTTATACAAGTAAAGTGAGTAAAGTAAGAAGTTAAAACAAATGTTGTGCTACAAGTTACAAAACTTTGAAAAAAAGTCCTGACATAAAGCATTAAATCCCCACAGCCTAAATAGTCCATCAGTGCACAGTATGCATAAAATTTAGACATCATGATTTCCAAAAAAGCCACACACATACACACAAGGCACCTATAACTTTTAACAGGAAGTGAGGTAGAGAAATAAAAATAACATGTTACGTTGTAATCGTTTTACCTAAATGTAAATGAATCAGTCAATAAGGGTGATCTGGGTTCGACAAAGTGTGTTTGCTAGCAAAAATACAGAATGCAGCACACTGCAGTGAAAGTGTGTCTTGTTCAGGTGGACTCGGAGACACTGGGGGTGGGGTCCAGGTGGTCCTGTAAACTGTGTGCCCCCCTACCTTAATACTATCAACAACGCAGTCTCATAGATAAACCCAGGATTGTAATAACACATCACGGTGCAAA
This sequence comes from Pseudochromis fuscus, assembly GCA_900323345.1. Classification (NCBI taxonomy): domain Eukaryota; kingdom Metazoa; phylum Chordata; class Actinopteri; family Pseudochromidae; genus Pseudochromis; species Pseudochromis fuscus. The sequence goes on from OOFC01048501.1 coordinate 30,393, forward strand.
CGCTTCAGTATGTTTATAGTAAAATACGCCGGGCTGAGCTAATATCACTGCATCTCAGAGTAACGCTGAGACATTTTTATTGCTTTTAAACCTAGTGGCTCGGCTCTACTGTCACCGAAATACACGCCAAGAAAACAAAAGCTCCAAGTGTCAGACTTCATGAGCGGTGTAACTCTACGTTTTCTACTTTTCTTACAGGATAAACTGTCACAGTTCCACAGCTAACGGTAATTACGTCGACATGTACATTATTGATACAGCAGCGTTGATCTGAAACTGACGACAAAGGCACACAAATACAAATGAATACCGGAGCACCGTGTAACCTGATGTGGCTGCTGTCAAAGGACAATCCGATATTTAGGTTTTATCATAGAAAATCTGAAAATGAGCGTTAGTGTAGATTTACTCACCCCACGGCCTGCCTTGTCTCGCTTGGCCTTGGCCTTGGCCCTGCGTTGGCCAGACTCAAGCTAGCTGAGCTAAGAGACAGCCCTAGCTACAAACTATGACATTGACATCTAGACAAAAGCGAGCGATACGAGGGGACACAAAAGACGACCGTGTGCGCTGTGTCCTCTTCATGGCTGGCGGTGTGTCTCCCTCGGGTGATTTCGTTTGGAAAAAAGAGAAGGAACAGCTGCTTCTGTCAGGATTACCAGACTGCTAACGAAGCTAACTGGCTAGCAACGGGCAAGCCTACCTCGGCATCCCTCAGCTGTGCACTGGTCACGTGACACAGTGCTGCCTTCACGTAATAAGTAATATTGGGAGAATAATCGTTTTACACTCATTTGCTCGATTATCAAAGTGGCAAATAAAGCTATCGCACTAGCCTAGATGAAATTATTGTTGGATGTTATTTTTTTAAATGGTTATGGTCAGGAAGTCCGTAAATATTTTGTAAAAACTTTTGATGAAGATGGGAAAATTATCACTCTTGTCTGTTGACTCTATCTAGGTTAGGTCAAGGGTATAAAGTAACTTAAAAGAAAGTAAATCAAAACTGTAAATCACAAAAGGATCTCTTCTATGTAAAAATTTTAAATTCTTGCACGTATGTTTTGCATGTCCATGAGCAATGATTCCGTTTACAACTGCTGTTTACGAGGTGGCATGAATGCGTCGGAAAGTGTAAACCACACCAACAAAACATGCGACCCTGGCTGTTTAAATACACCTATGCTAAAATATTTCAGTTTACTTTTCTCGACTGTCATTATTGGCTTGATCTCAGTGAGGTAACGGATATTATTCTCCAGTGGGAAAACATCTGTAGTAAGATATGTTAACGTTTTACCGCTAGGGGGAGGATTTGGTAGTTTTCCCTTTTCCCCATGTTGTTGTTTCAAAGGTAAGAAACAGGGACATTTAAGGGTGTAATTAAAAAAATCTATTGTTAACTACCACTCCTGCCTCTGCTTGTATAATGGTGCAAAGAAAACTGTTGAAAACCTGTACTTATTTGTATTTTGTACTTTATTTTTCCACTAGGCACTATCTGTACATATACAATTCTTCATAAAAAAATGATGCCCGGAAATATTTGCACGTGTTTACATATCAAGTTACTCAAGCACAGAAATGTCAGTGCTACTTACCTGAATTTCTAAATGTGTTTATAGTTGATGATCACTTTAGTGATCACTTTAGTGATCATCCACCCTGGAACCAAACACTCACCTAAACATCACCAACATTTGCAGAGAGACCTGTGGATCTGTGAAAACACAGAAACAGTAAGTTGTTTTTTTTTCCTCATATTGTTGTCAAAGCCATCTTATTAAACACAATCTTAGTTTTTCTTGTGTGAGTGCAAATAGATGATCCTGATTTCCAAACAAGAAATCCAACAGGTGTTTTATTAGGTGTTTATTAGGTTTATCAGGTGTGTATTTCAGACATTTTAAAGTGTCAGTTGTTAAATATCATAAACATCCCCATTTGTCATAAATAGATTTTTCTACATAATACTGAACAAGGTTTTTGTTCTATACATCAAGGACTGTTACAGACTCAAACAAAATAAGGCTCGAACAGAAAGAGGCCAGCAACATATTTTAAGGACGCAGTCAAAGGATTTGAGTTTCAAAGGAAATGGCAAGCTTTATTTTAAGAAACAATAATTAATCCATGAAGTTAAGAAATGACAATGAAAATAAAGGGGAAAGAAAACAATGAGGAAACAGGACTATTGGGGAACTATAGCCAAACTAAAACGACAAAACTCAACAATCTAAACATGCATGGGGAAGATGAAATAACTGGAGGAAAGAAAGACTGGGAATTATTTAACAAAAAGAGGATATTAACCAAAGAGGGAGTCCAGAGACAGCAGGGAGACGGGAGATATGCAGCAGCCAGCCACATGTAACAAGGACTTTTTAGGTAATCAAAAAGAAAGATAGATCAATAGATTGAGACACATATCAGGAATGAGTATTCGCCTGGATATTTTGTTTAGTAATTATGGACATTATGTTAAAATTACCAAAAAAAACATGCCTGTCTATCGTGCCCTGTACCCTGTTCATAGAAAATATTAAAATTGCTAGTAATAAAATGCAAAATAACAAAGTTGTCTCAAAGTGCTTTACAGAGTTTGTTGAATTGACAAACAAACAGGCAATGTAAATAAACAAACAGTCTGATAACAAACAAACAGTCAATGAAGCAAATGGATTAGTCCAAGGCATCACCTGCCCTTTGACCCTCCTTCTTGGCAAGGAAAAACTAAAAAAAAAATTCAGTGGGAAAAGAGGAACCTTGAGGAGAACCACAATGAAGTAGAGATCCAACTCCTATGGACAGACAGGCTGTAGGTGTACTGGAACACATCCATTACCTGATGTAGTTTCCTGATTAGAAACACAGTAAAAGAGTAGTTAGAGCTTTTAATTATGTGATATGAGACAATATAGATGTATATGCTGACATTTCAGTGATGTCACCACATGTTACAGTTTGTGCTTGTGGCTCCACAACACGATGGAAGAGCTGAGCGTGCTATACAGTGATGCTGATTGAAGAGCATTGTCTGAGGTACTTATACAAATATAAATTTCTACAAACATATACCTTATACAGCATTAAATTTATATAACAGCTATACATATATGTAACATTTTGTCCACTTGACCTCAATCGTGAACAACAAATGCAATCTTCAGACTGATCTAGTTATATGTCGGTCAGTCCATTCTCACACTTTTGTTCTGCCACTTTTGGACCAAAACTTCACATTAAAATTTATTTCTGCATTAGAAGCATTAAAGATCACAACACTTTGGAGTCTTTTTAACAATGTGCCCACATGTAATTTTTAACAGTTCGTTAAACAGTATCTGTTGTTGACCTGTCTTATCCTCTCCACGTACCCAAATACTGATAAAGAGGTTCACTCCCTGTGAGTGTGATCTCTGCACGTTACTGAGAACAAGGGTTGACACACACATTCTCCCACTCTCTTCTTCCTCTCTTTTTCTCACGCACACACACACACACACACACACACACACACACACACACACACACACACACACACACACACACACTTCAATTCAGAGAAATCAATTCACCTAACAAGCATGTCTTTGAACTGTGGGAGGAAACCAGAGTACCTGGAGAAAACCCACACAGGAACAGAGAGAACATGCGAATGCCACACAGAAAGACCCCAGCCAAGATTTGAACTCAGATCCTTCTTGGATTTGAAACGACTAAAATTAAATTCACAAAATTAATTGTCTTTTATTATATCCTGTTTATATGTAGTTGTAAATTAACAAGCTCATTAAATGCCCAATGCAGGAGTCATGATCCATAAAAGTAGATTTTTCCCACACTTTCTGTCCATCCCCACCAACTATGTCATGTATTTCTTTACTCTCATAGTCGTCAGACAGTTTATGTATCTCCTTGTTTGGGCAAGTCTACCAAAGTGAAAGCACTTAAAATGCTCTATCTTCTCGATTTGATGTGGACACCTCCATGCAACATTATCAATGTCTTTTAGTAAAGTCTGAAATGTGTCTCAGTACTTACCACTGTCTATGATCACAGGCAGTATCTTCCACTTAGATTTGACAGTGACTGTCATAAACAACCATTATTACTTTCTAAAATGATCACACATGACTGGTGGTAGAAATGACTGTTTTAACCCTAAACCTGAAGTCCCTCTGCCTCTTCCTATCTATCTAATGTATCTAGGCCAGGATGGTATGCCCTGATGTTATCTAGTGAGAAGAGGAGACATGTACTTGTTAATTAAATGTCTTCAGTCAAAAGGGTCATTACATAATTGTTTGAGTTTTAAAATCTCTGCTCAGTTTATAGTAACTTAAACATACCATATTTGGAGTGGTTCAGTCAAATATTTTCTTAAGGCATACGTTCACATCTGGCTACTACTTGTCCAGTTTACTGAAACCTAGCTTGACTAATAGTTACATTTTGCTGTTTCCTCATGTGTTCTTACATTAAAACTCCTGGGAAAGAGCACCATTAAGTTGTAGGTCAACTAAAACAGCTTCTTGAATACATTGCTTTGGTTTGTAAGTGCTGGAGCAGTGTGGGTTGAATCTGACAAAATGCAAAGATGTCGGGACACCTTACCAAGATTAAAAACATGTTTTTGTATCTGTAATTAGTTGATGCTTGCTGCAGTCTGCCGTGTCATGTTTCCTCTTGTCCACCTAAACAGTCTCCACACACTCACTGGTCTGTCTAATCGAGTAAGATGAGATATGACTGCAGTTACAACAAGAACGTATCTCAATCTCAACACATTACAAGTAAACCCAAACTCCAGGGAGAGCTGTAGCAAGTAACATGTTTTTGTAATTAAATTGCCTCAACTTTTGCACACTTGTTTTTTTGCTCTGTCTGTCTTATCCTCTGAAGCACGACCCCAGTACTTCAATCCTCCTTCAGTGTGCAGTTGTTTTGGGAAAAAAAAAGTGTTTACTGCACTTTAGCAAGATATAAAACTGAATAACTAACTTACAGAGTGACTGTCTTGTAAGTTTCCTTAAATTCTCTCACTTTACTCTGTTTTCTAATTTCTATTTCTACTCTTCATCTCTCTCTCTCTCCCTTTCTCTCAATAACTGACTCTGTGTTGTGTTCTCGTTTGAGATGGTGATGTTCTTTCCCATCCAAGAGCATGATCACCTAATTATAGAAACACTCACAACTCTTTTCATCCACTCTACCATCACTTACATTACAACAAGAGCCACCTTACATCTCATTTAGTCTACTGTCCTCCCTTTCTTATTCATTTATTCGCTCATTATTTTCATTCTCTTTACATGCATGTACAAAAAACACTTCATTTATAAAGATGGATGCATAAAAAATGTGAGAGAAAAGTAAGAAAGAAACAATGGAAGGAGACAGAACGTACAGAATATATGGATATGTCTGTGTTCATGTGTGTATAAGTGATTTGTAGTTTTCTTTGACAGCCAGAAGACAACAAGATGAGTGGCCAGCTGAGTGTAGTGAATGTATGACTAGGCAGCACGGTGTCCACGATCAATAAACACAAACCAAGCCTCCCTCATAAGACCCATACATTGAATTATTCGCTGAATAAGCAGCCACGGCTATATAAATAAAACAAAGGCATATATGCATGAGTGCAATGTGCAGTTTCATACATACACACGTATGCACATTTATCAAATGCAGTAAGAAACATGACCCGGCACAGTCTGAACAGTGGATGCATTACAACTGCTGATTGAATAGCAGTGAAGTGCAACAAACACACTGACAAACTCAGACAGCACTCACACTCAATTATGTTTTAATACCTCTGTGATTTTTATTTTATTTTTATAGGATCAATGCTATGATATCGTGTGTGTGTGTGCACGTGTGAAGCGTTCTTTTTGTGTGTGACTTCAAATCATTCTCAACTGTTGCTAATAGATGTTTAAAAATTATCAAACTGAAAAAATGTATCAGTCTTTGTTCATTGGCATTCATCATCTTTCTGTTGTTTTGCTTAATCTAGGGTTGGACCAAGTTCTACGAGTTCTCTTTATCGGACCTTCGTGCCGGTTTTGAAATCATCGACAGGCTCTTTGAAGGTAGGAGGTCTATTCACAGACAGCAATGCAGTGCTGTATTTTTAATTGCCTCTTTAATTTTCACAATTCATGACCTAAACATTTCAGCACTCAAGTTTTAATGCAGCGTGGACATGTGTGTTGTGTTGTTTAGTCTTCTACTTTACACATGTTTATAGATGTCTCCTTGTAATTATTCGTCTTGTCTCTCCAAGGTGGTAAAGCTTTCCAGTGGGAGTTTGTCCACGGCCTGTTGGAGAGCGCCATCTACGGCGGACGCATCGACAACCCGTCTGACCTCCGCATCTTACGCTCCTACCTCGAGCAGTTCTTCTCTGCGCGTCTCCTCTCATCCTCCCTCTCAGCTGGACAGAGGAAGAGCAAAGGAGGAACTCGACTCTTTCCGTCTCAGATCAGCCTCCCAAACTCTTGCTCCATTTTGGTACGCTGTCAAGATAACACAGTCGCACAACACACACAGTTGTAGTTAAAACTGTAGCTGCGGGCTGTAACCATGAAGATGTTTGACAGAGTGATTCTTGCTACAGAGAAATGTAGAAAAGCAGCACTTTTAGCTTTCTGTCTGCTGAGGCACTTTGTGGTTTATGTACAACCTAATGAACTCAGGTGCATCGCCAAAGAAACAAAAGCAGTTCAAACAAATGGTGCTGACTTAATGCTCCAAAGCTTTTCACTGACTTGTTTTCCTAGTTGGGGTTTGTTTTGTATTGAAGTTTCATTAGTCTGTTGTTTTAGCTTCATTTTAGCTTGGCATATAAAGTAGCCACTACGAATAAATGCCATCAGCTGCCCTGAAGTCTATCCACTTGGCTTTGTTGTTCCATTAGCTTGCATTCTGTTTATGTTCTGTGGGTGTACCTTGATATACACAGAAATAAGTTGGCACATATGTCCAATACTGTTTTTTTACACATTAATTTTTGTCTCATTAGAATTTGTTAGACTACTGCAGAGCCATTGATAGACCATTTTGTTTAGGAGTCAATATGGAAATCTGTTATTTGAATGGGCGGCCTGTTTGTACAATTTTCCAGTCAATAGTAAGTGGGAGATTAGTTTTAGTCATTTAAGCCTTTAAAGTGCTATTTGAGCCAACTTGATACTGCTAGAGAGGCTGCATCAGACCTTACAACCAGCACTTTATTAGGCTCAGTATAGCATTATTTATCCTATTCTCCCACACAGCGCCCTAACAAGCACAGCTTCAAGATTTGACTTTTTCACTTTAGCGTTGCACGTGTTGCTTTGAAATGCAAAAACATCTAAGAGCCGTGATATTAATAGTCAGCGTGCTTTTATTCTTTCGCACTTTATTTGTGCTTGTGGGCGCTTTTCTGTGCGTGACCTGTGTGTGTGTCTGTGTGTCTTCCCAGGACTATCGTGGCGTAATAGAGAATCTCCCAGAGGATGACAGGCCTGCATTCTTTGGTCTGCCTGCCAACATAGAGAGATCCTCCCAGAGAATCATCAGCTCCCAGGTGCACTCACACACACACAAACACACCAAATATCACACGCTTCACAATTCAAATGAAAACTCTACTCTCTGAAAATCGTACGTGAATTTCAGCATATCTGAGGAATAGGAATCACAGCAGACCTTAATGACTGTGGACTCCACAGGTTTGTTGAAAACCTGATAAAGCCTGTTATCCCCGTCTGACCTGGCGATGCCGCTAAGAGCTTCTTGTGGTGTGAGGAATGTTTGGCTTTCTCAGTCTTCACGTCCCTTCATACCTGTTTGCAAGGGTTCAAGTCAGGTGACTGGGGAGGAAAGCTCATGACAGTCAGTACTCCTGGGTCTTCTTTGATCTTCAAATAGTTTTTGCAAAACTTTGAGGTATGTTTTAGGTCATTATCCTGCTGCAGTATGAACCCCTCACCACAGAGACGGCGTAGCATGTCTCTGAAGAATGCAGCGCTGGTTCTCCTTGGTCAGGGTGTAGCAATCTGGTGCAGGTGAGCAAAAGGATGGAGACCACCAAGCTGCAAGAAAGCTGAAGAAAAAATGGATGATCGTGTGTATCAGTGTGTTATCAAGTAAAGCTGGTCAGCACAGACCCGTTCTCCAGCCTCCACAACTTTTGACAAAACTCTCCTCAGTGAGTCCGGTCAAACAAGTTCTTCCTCCCACAACAAAGTCTCAGTTTGTCTCTTTCCTGTTTGGGACTTTGGGGCTTTTAAGGTAAAATCATCTCACCAGACAACCATCTGTTTCCATTTATTGCACTACAAAATTAAATTCAACTTGCAGAGGCATAAAATAAAGTTCAGATGGATGATTAATCATAGTGAAAATTATGTCTGCTTTTGTTGTTGCCTAGATTATGTCATTTAGTGGCGCTGCCTTTGAAAGTATAAACTGATTTTGACAAAGTATGCACTGCAGCAATAATCTAACAAATGTTCAACAGTCTGGAACAAGGGAAAGACTATTTATTTTAAAAAAGAACAATAATGTTACACTATTCATTAAGCAATTGAGTTTCAACACATGTAGGTAGGTGTGTTTAGGGTTATTGTTTTACCTTTTTCTCTATTTTCCCTGTGTGTGCCAACGACAACACCTGGAGCTGTTGATGGTCTGCAGTGTTTATGCTCATTGTGCCATAAAATATCAGTGTTTGGTTCAATATGTGTGGGAATGTGTTAATGTGTGAAGGGGTTGATGGTCACTGCCGATTCTGATGTAACTCAATGTAACACAGTCTCACACGTGGAGCAGATACAATTCTTTCACTATCATAGCCTTCTGTGTGTGTTCAAGTGAGAGAGATTACAATCACAGGAGGCAGACAGGATGTGGAGGCAAAGTTGCATGGCTGAATTGTTCCTTTTTTGTGATCAGTTTTTGTGTGAATTTTGCATAACACAAACATATACAGCACGCTGCACATTAACCCTTGTGTGGTGTTTGGTAAGGACCTGTTTTCAATATTCAGTACAAGAAAAATGGCATCGATAATTTTTATGAAATTGTAATACCGTATTTTCCGGACTATTGAGCGCACCTGTCTATAAGCCGCTATTGAATTTATTCAAACAGTTTCATGTGGTCCACTCTGACCGGGTCTGATGTGAAGCCGCTAAATGTATCGGCGGCACGGAGCTTGCTAGCTTGTAAAAAGCCAACAAGCTTCGTGCCGCCGATACTGAGCCACACTGGTGTTTAAGTTCAAAGCATCGGAAAAAAGTAGCGGCTTATAGTCCAGAAAATACGGTAATTGTTTTTAGAGACTTGGTGGACATGGTTTTGTCTTTCACTATTTTCTTTGAAAACATGTTAACTTAGTTTGGTCATTTGTGATATATTACAACATTTTTCACATCTTTATCTGGATGGCACTGATTGGATGAGAGGAAAGCTGCATGAACACTGTGTGAGAATCAAAAACGTCAACACCCCACATGGGTTAAATGAATTCCCACTCATCCTTGGTTTAAAGAGCAGACTCACTGCTTTCAATAATACCTGTTCATGCAAAAATGAAAGGAGTGACAGGATGGGCAGAATGAAATGGTTTTGATGTGTTTTGTGTTTGTGTGTCTGTGTGCAATAATCTTCAGCAAACACACTTCAACTGCACAGAACCATTACGACTTGTGTGCACAGTCCCAGTGTGGGTACTAATGCTATTAAATTCATTCATACTGTCAGTGTGGTCCACTGATCACTGGAACCACCAACCTAGTTTAATTCATACAACTCCCACAAGGCCACTTATGTGTGTGTGTGTTACTGTGTCTCTTCCTCCACCTATCTTCACCATATGTCATTGTCTCCCCTCCTGCTGTCATTTGTCACTGTCACTTTCATGCTCTCGCTTTCTCGCTCTCTTTTTTTCTTTAATTTATGCTCTCTGTTCTCCCAAAAGACTATTGTCACTGTCTGTGGGTTGGGCACTTAACCATCCACACTGAGCACATCCCTGTGGACGCTGTGTGGTTTTGGTTGATGCCATTTCAAGTAAATGCTGAAGCTTAGTGTGAATGACCCGACATAGGTCAGAATAGTCCTAAATATCTACTGAGGATTCCCTCGGGTTTACAGACATGATGCATGATGCAATATATGTGCGCATGTATGCATATAATTGGGAACTACCAAGTGAAAATGTATCATTAGGGTGTTAAAAATAAATTATACAAAAATGTGCAAACAGAGAAAGTATCTTTTCCTGCATCTTGCTTCTATTCAGTTCAGTGATGATACCATTTGTCTTAAATAGGATCTGTGCTTGTGTTTTTGCACACGAAGTTCTGCTCAGTAGATTTAACATCATCTTGACTAAGACCATCCCTTACTTCCTTCATTAAAAACTCCGAAGCACAGTCCTGGATTACACTGAATTAAAGTGAAAGCCTGCACCCAGTACAATTAAAACAAAAAATCTCTGCACATTGGTTAAGGCAGTAAATGCAATTGCTGGCTGGCAGTCATTGGTCGAAAAAATATGGATAATCTTAATACATTTAAAAACCTATATATTTTAAACCCAGGTAATTTCAAATCTCCATCCTCAGCTGCCCTCATTTTTACTGCTGTCAGTAAGGTTCTAGATTAGCTATCTGTTTTTTTTTTTTTATCCCTTCCTCCTTGTCCCTCCCTCTCTCACTCTCCCTCTTCCTTCCCTACATCCAAACACCAATGCTTTCACATACACATACATATACGCTCACTTTCCCTCCTGAGCAGAGAAGATAAAGCAGGTGTTAGTAAAGAGTTCTCCTGGACCAAATGAAAGCCATTTATCAGACACTTTGCCTACCTCGCAACACACACATACATAGAACCACACACAAATGCACAACCACACACACAGTGTCTAGATAAAAGCACTATCCAGGACTTCAAGCCTGAAGCTAAGCATGCTTGATTAGGTGTATAAGGAGCTGTTAGGAGATGTGCTTAGGATTCAGACATTTTTTTTTTTTTTACTTACAAATACCCAAGACCTGAAACAGTGTTGGCTGTCACTGTAGCAACCAGAGATGTGGATGATATTTTATTCATGTTAATTTTGTTTATTTGTTTGTGTGTTTTTTAGATCAATCATTACTTTAGGGTTAGGTTATGGATATTTATTCTTTTTTGATGTATCAACATTCACACATCTACTTCAATCATATCAAGGAATTTTCTAGCAACATGGGCAACTTTTTACAATTGTACATGCAGCGTACAGATTGAAAACTGTGTCATTTTTTGCTTAATTGATTAATTTGTTTGTGTTTTTATTCGATTTACTCACAGGTAATTTCCCAACTGCGAATCCTCAGCCGCTCAGTAGGAACAGGCTCAAAGTTTGACAGGGAGCTCTGGTTGAATGGACTTTCACCCATCCTCAACTTATGGAAGAAACTCAATCAGGTCAGTCATATTTTTTCAAGCTTTATATTCTTCTAAGTTGCCCCTGCTCTGCAAACTAAACTACAAGACTCAGCCTGTAAATGTAATTTTAATTTTATCTTCATCAACGTATTTTACCCACTAACTCTCCTTTACCCTGAACATAGGCTGACTGAAATTCTGCCATTGAATTTTAAATCCCATCGACCCCGATTTTACATCTTTTGAAGCCTCACCATTCTAAGACACCAATACCTCAGCATTTTTACAATGCCTATGCCTAAATGAATAGCTGAGGGAGATAATTGAAAATAAGTAGAGTCACAGGGGCTATCACACACAATGTGATAGCCCCTGGCTTGCCTAGTCAGGCAGCACTGCTGTGTGTGGTTGCTTGGAGACCTGCGCCTTTTCAAATCAAAAGGACATCTACCTCCACATTAAATAATTTAGCCTCCATATTCCTGCCCTCTCACTCGGCCTATTTTTTATTCACTCTCATGCTGCAAATCACATATGCTCATCGCCTCCTTTTCTCTCATTTGCACCTATCCCTCCCTATTCCCCCGCCTCGCTTTCTTGCTCTGTTAGTCCCTCGCAGGCAGGGTTGTTTTGTACTTACTGAAAGGAGAGTGATTGACTGTGTTAATTGTTGCTGCTGTATCACCAGCCAGCTTCCCATAGATCACAATCTACCACTGACTGCTTTCAATTTACTGTCCTTTTGTCATCAGCTCACCCTTGGTGTCTGACCATCAGTGGATGTGTGTTTCTCAGTGTGTAGCTGAGTGCTATTTATGCTGTTTAAGTTGTTTTTGGTGTGTAGTAGTGTGTGTGTGCTTTTGTCTAAGTGTGTATGGCCATGTGCAGTCTTGTGTATGCACTTGCACATCAGTGTTTGTAAACCGTGTGCTTGTCTAGCGGATGTGTGTGTGTCTGTGCAGATATATATGTATATTTATTTATTTAGGCAAATTTTTAAGTTGTCTGAAAACGAGAGGGGAAAGCACAACACGGTGGAGCATGTTTATTTGGCTGTTCACTTACATTTTTGAATAGAGACAATAGCAGAGCTGTAGTCAAGCTGAATCCCATCCTACCAGCATTTTTTCCCCCCCTTCATTGTCTCATTTATCTCTCACTCTCCATTGTCTACATTCTGCCATCCCACAGTCCTACTGTGCTTCTCTTCTTCTCTCTCCCCCTCTGTCTCTTACTGAGTAGATGCAACAACAGCAAAATCGGGAGCCGGTACAGAGTGTGATATCTGCAACAGAATGCAACAAAATTTCGGTGTTTGTGCACATTTGTTTTTGTCTGTAAACACTTGGCGTACTTACAGTAGATCTCTGTGTTATCTAATGCAAACAAATTGTTCCCCTGGTTTGCAGAGAGAGAGACAGAGAAACGATTTCCTATTTAGTTACATCTCGTTATTGTGGGGGAACCATAAACAGAAAAATTTAGTGTATGTATGTTGAGCTAAGAAAACCCATAGGGAACACCAGACAGATATATTGCAGTGAGGTGAAAAATCATTTGAAAAAACAATAGTATGCTGACGCACAGCAGAAGGTGCAAAATGCATTATGCATTTTACTCTAAATAATACTGTGTCTACTGTGTAGCAGCCAGTTTGAGTAGACTGATTAGTTGGTGTTGTGCTGAAAGTGTTTTAGTGATAAATTGGACATAAAGCACTGCTAGAACAATTCTCCAGTGTTATACAACAAGCTTTGATGCTATATAGCCCAGAGGTTACAGTAAGGAACATTAAAGTTTTTTAACATCCTGTATATTCAGCACTGGCTCTCTCCCATCACTGTGCCCATGTGTCTGTCTGTCTGTCTACTATCAGGGTTCTACTCTGATCCATCAGAAGGTGGATCCACCCACAGAAGGTCAGAGTTCACCGGTCCTGTCCTTTATCGCCCTGGAGCAGTTCAACGCCATCCGTTTGGTCCAGGTGTGTCAAACAATTTAGAAAATATAGCTAACCCTCAATTACAAAATCTGAAAAAATATCTCTGAATGGTGTTTATTGATTGATTGTATTTCCACACAATTTCTTTCTTTCTTTTTTTTTAATCAAAGAGCACAAGGACTATAACATGTAATATGAATGAGATGGATGTTAATGTGTTACGAGTTATACAAACTCTTCAGATAAACAGTTTGAATGTGTTAATAATTTCTTGAAATAGGTATGTAACCTCCTCTGGGAACTGGTAACACTGAAACATGCAGCTTCTTAATAAAAAGAGATTCAACAGGACTGTATTAAGGTATTTATATAGTGACGTCTGTAGAAGTGAAGGTGGACTGAGTATCTTCTTCAATGCAGGACATTTCCATTTCACAACTACATGTAAAATAGGTCATTACCTGCAGGGTCTGTCAGGCATTATGAACCAGATCACTACAGTTAAATTGCAAAATTTAACTGCAAATCCGACTGTTGCCACAGAGTATCCACCAATCCCTGGCCGCGCTGAGCAAGGTCATCAGAGGGACCCAACTGTTAACTCCAGAAGTCCAGAAACTGGCCACTGCTCTGCTGAATCAAGAGGTAAGACAAGAGAGAGAACGGAAAAATACATACGTAGAATTTTTATAGAAAGCTAGTAGAATTTTTATAATGTAAATATCAGATTTGTACAGTGCCATCTTCATTCTGCCAAATACTGTATACAGCTTTGTACAGTGTTGTTGGGTCTTTGATGTACCTCACAACAAAATATACAACTAGGTGTGTCTTCCTGAGTTAGGGTAAAGCTTCCTCCTCACTCTATCTTTTTAGAGGTGTAAAATTTTCCAATTCTGCAGTGAAGTTGAGGCCACAGGGGCCGACACACACAAGGTGTACAGAGCTGACGTGTGGACAAACCAGCAAACACAATATGTATCCTCGTATGTCCCCAGGCTGAGTAAAGGACAAAGGTGATATGATGAGGTTGAAATGAAGAGACACAGTCCACCTCTCCTGCCTTCTATGTTTTTAATCTCCTGAGATAGGCCTTGGGCAGAAACTTCCTTTTCACCGTTTCCCTCCACTCACTTCTTATATTAATCAGCAAGTCTTTAGTGTGTCTCCCAGCCACCTTTTCTCCAGTTTTCATCTCTGATCTAGTTTTCTGCCTTTTTCTCTCTTCTGGTCTGTTACCCCTATGATGTATTCAGTCTCTGTAATTAATCTTGATAACTATGTCAGCCACCAGGTATGACTTTGTGATATAGTTCAGATCGGTAGCACAGTGTGTTACAGCCTCTTAGAAAGCTGAACAAACTGAGGCTCAAACAAAAGAGACCAGTAACAAATATTAAGGATACAGAGAAAAAGTTAGAGTTTGAACCAAAAATCCCAGGCTTTATTTTTAAATCAGCAACAATTAATCAAGCAAGTAATAAATGACTATGAAATAAAAGGGCTTTGGGCGCCTGCCAAAAAGAAGAAATGAGGTGAACAATGAGAAACCACCTGATCAAAACTTAACCACCTAAGAAAAAGGAAACAGAAAAAGATGAAAAGATATCATTTCAATACAAAAAAAATCATGATCTAAACATATAAGCAATTAGTTAATCCTCAAAGACATATTTGATGCCTTTCATTTAATGCTTTATATGAGACAAAATCATTCAGTCTTAAAGCAAAACCTCAGTGTCCATCATAACTCTATACTACAGCACTCTAATCATACAGTACTTCTAATATACTCACCCTGTTAAATCAAACACAATGGTCAGTACAGTAAATATTAAGCAACCAATTTAAATGTGTTTCCCTCTCTTCTTTTAAGTGTTCATAATATGCAGTAAACAGTCCTGTTGTAGATAAACCTTACCTCCACCTTTTCTCACTGTTTTCCTGAAATCTCTAGTGCATCATGACTGACTGGCAGCATTAGACACAGATGTCTTTACTGTTTAACAAAACTGTTTTCCCACCTTTTTAATTGAACTGTTAAAGCGCTTCCCACGCCCCAAACTAATGAGCACAGCTTTTTTTTTTTTTTCACGATGATTATTTCTAGGACCCATTTTAAGATGTTCCCTCTGTTTGTGTTGTGCATAATCAACACGCAGTATTTCAATGAGTTGTTCATGATCTAACAGATGCACTTTGTTAGTTTTGTAGGGCACCACAACTTTGTAAAGTTTTACCGTAGCTTGTTATTTCTTTATTAAGATAATTAATTATGACCCAAAATATTGTCTCAGGCTATTTGATATGTGGCTTCTCCCTGAAGAGGCATTGCTACAAAGCTAAATCACAGACTAACAAATATTGCCTGAAGTATAAAAAGGTTATTGAGTCTTGGAAAACGTAGCAGCAGCTGTCATATTTGATGATGCTGTTGTATATTTTGCCAAGCTACAAAATTTTCAACACACAACAAAATTTACTCCCGGCTCAGTTTTTATGAAACACCTGACAACTTTTGTGACCCCAGTTGCTAATGTTTTACATCACTGCTGACACACTCCTGCTCCTCTGGTGGAACGAGGAGGACACACAGCGACAAAGTGAAATCAAATGACCCAGATGCAAATCATTATTGTTGTCTATTTATTAAGTTATCTTCACTGTCTTTATGGAGTTTCTTTTTCATTAGTGTGTTAACTTAAACTGCTTATTGTATTGCCTTGTGTGTCAGTGTGTTTGTGCTATAGATAGATAGATAAAAGTTTATTAATCCCCATTTGGAGAAATTCAAATGTCCGGTAACCAACACACCAATGCAGACGTTAAATCACACAAGTAATAATAACAAGTAATAATAATAAAACAATAATAATAATAAGAAGAAGAAAAGTGCACCAGCAAACAAGTTCAGTTCAGTTCAAATGTGTGTGTTGTACAGTTTAATAGCTGAAGGTACGAATGATTTGTAGAATAGTCATCATGAACAATTTAAAATGTTACTATTATTGCTCAATATCTATTACAACAGAATTAGTAAGTCACATTTTAGTCATTTGCAAAAGCATGGTTTCATGGTGCCAATCACTAACCACAATAATACATCGAGATAAGTTTGATTAAAAGATTAAATGATAATAAATAATTTACATAAATAAATGAGGTATGCAAGCATCCTTAAGTACCTTTGAGAAAAGGTTGAATTTAAGATAAGACTTGGTAAATTAAGGCGTGATAAATAATTTTCCCAGTCAATAGGTCATTGTTGGCATCGAATCACAAGACAGGATGTCAGTCAGACTGGAGTTTGGCACCAAATAGTTTAACGTACAACTCACAATTCAGTGTCATTACATGTTTAGGGTTCTGTTAAAACCAGGCATTTCTGATTAGCCCAGTTTTAACCAGAGCGGAGGAACAAAATGAGCTGGTGATGTGATTTATATATTTGGAAAATGAACCATTTGAAGTTGTAATATTGTAAAAGCATGGCAGGCACAGCTCTGAAGGGACCAGCTCCACTGCCCCCTCTCCTCAGCTGTGCACTAAAAAATAATTAGATACTTGGAAACTGCCCAAGCTACCCATCAGTAGAGAGTGGTAAGCAGCGCCGCAAAACAGAAATAAATTCACCACTGCCTTTAGTCGGTAGAAAGGTCATTAATATCAAGACATGATGACTGATGCAGAGATGGCTTTTTGATTAAAGGTTAAACATTCTCTGGTATCACTGAGTTTTTCACTACCACTTCTTGTAATTAGCTTTTTTTTTCTCGCTGTATTTACTTTCAAGCAAACTTAAGGGCCTTATGCAAAAAAAGTGATTAGCAAGATCTTCTTATTAAAGGCATTTACAGTTCAAAATAAAATATATGTATTTATTTATTACAGCCTGGTATACATTCAGTGGGTATGTTTGATGTCTGGCAACATTAACTTGTCTAATCTGTCAGTGATTAGAAAACATTAGCAAACATGTGTTTTGTACCCTAGGGCAGTCCAATAACTTTAGCCTGCATCTTCTTCACACACACACACACACACACACACACACACACACACACAGCGGGAGAATTACTGAATGGTTGACTTGCAGCTGAGAGACATACAGAAGTCCCTTTTAGTTCCATTATGACTTCCATGCTTGAATGACACCAAATTCTCAGTTCGGAGTCTCCCACTGTGCATATTTGTGTGTGTGTGTGTGTGTGTGGAAATACTTTGATCTCTGTTTAACAGTTTAAGTTCACGCAACCTAACTTGTTCCACAGTGAACATCATCTCCTTGGGGAAGCATTTCTTTGCCACCTACACAAACATTTTGAATTTTTCCATACCTTCTAAAATGAGACATTTCAGTATTTTTAAAAATTAAATTACACATGTGTGTGTTTTCTAATTAACTTCCCGTGTGGAATATCTGTGGCAACAAACAATGAATACTGTCTCCAGAACAACCAGTGTTGTTGATGATTATCTGCCAGACTATGGAGGAAGTGCAGTCGAGGACAGAGAAGTGTGCTTGTGCTACAGTTTCAGTGTGACAAAAAGGGCATGGACAGACGGCTAAACAGACAAAACTGTGTCACAGCCAGACAGACATATTCGTGGACACAGAAGGATTTTTTTTTTTGTTAATGTAAACTTTGGGGTAGAGTTTTAGTTCAGCGTTACAAGTCAAATATTATTTTATGCAGTATACAACAACAACAACACTTCACGGATGCAGTCAGAAAAGATAAACAGATTATATTTCAGTTGGACCACAGTGGTAGTGCAGCAGTAAAGAGTTGATGCCCTTTAGTGACTGTCACGTAACGATTAAATCTGTATTCTGCATAGTTTCAAGGTAACCAAGGATCCAGTGTCAGCTGTATCTGTGTGTTGTACAGATTAGCAACTGTGTTCATCGATAATTATATTTGAGAGAATAGGAAAACAAAAACAGCACAATGGTTTACAGTATACTTGTTTTTGTTATGTGTTTTTTTTATTATGAATTTCAACTGGACTTTCTTTCCTGTTTCCCACTGCATCAGTGTCCTTTAACATGGCAGAATAAATGGGAGGGACCAGAGGAGCCAATGCAGTACCTCAGAGCTGTAGTGACACGGGCTCTCGCCATACAGGTAACATGTGACTGTCTGTAAGTATGAATGGGAGTTTCCCCTGGCGAAGGTGGTGAATGGTGAAGACTCAGAATCAGCTTGTTGGTGCTTCATGTACATTTATCACAGATCCAGGTCAGAGCTGCACCTCATGTGATAAGAAAAGTCTGACAAAGTTGGGGCAGAATCTTCAGCCCGTTATACTCTTCGCTCTGCATGTCTGAAATACTCAGAGAGTCATCTTTCTCCCCAAAGACAGACGTACACGACAGGAAGTCAATGTCTTACCTAAGTTGGCAAATTATTCTTGGACACTTGCCTTACAGAGAAACTTACAAGAGCATCCTACAACCTACAGTACTTCTAACCTTCACACAGACCATACATAGAGTTTGATCTCTGAAGATCTTAGTATAAGAGAAAATCATATCATCACTGTCTTTACATAAAAGATGTAATCTGTCTTTCTCTTTCTTTCTCTTTCGTTCTTTCTTTCTTTCTTTCTTTCTTTCTTTCTTTGTGAGGCCGTCTCTCTCTCACTTTTTCCTACAGCCACACCAAGAATAACTTTAACAAATAGACATACACATACATGAACATGGAGCCTCCAGCTGTGACAGTTTCATTTTAGGCCTTTTTGAAATGATCACTTTCCAAAGTTAACAGAGTGTAGGGAAAAAAATATACATCTTTAATGTAATTATTGAATATTTATATTTTTAAAAATGATTGTAGTCTCTAGCAGATGTGATTGCTTAGTTTTAATTGTTCCTTTAGAGACTGAAAATCACAAGGACCACCTACTATGAGATGTCCTCAACACACACACAAAAAAGCATTTACTGATGATCTCACTGGTTGTTACATTACCCAGATGTCTCTGAGAAGCCTCTGTGGCTCTACTCTCATGGGAATTAGACTTAAGAGTCTTTTAGTATAATAATTGGCGGATCCATTTAAATCTCCTACCAAGAGCCTTGTCCTTCAATAGTGATTAATATTACAGGATTTTAATTTTTTTTTTATTCCAAATGATTTTAAAAGGACCTTGTACTTCAGATATCTTAAAACATTAACCGAAATCCCACATTTTTTTTCTACTGTATCCCAACATGACAAGAGTCCTTCAGCTGAGCCTGCAGTACTTCAAAGTTATGGCTTATGGAGTGATCAAGGCAATGTGTTGATTAAAACCATGCCAGAAAAATTCTCGTTGTTTTCAGAAGGGCTTCATAAATAAAAGGGGATTATTATGTAAAAGCAGGAGGTTCTGGGAAGTGTCAGCCTGAGGTTGGTGCCAGGAAATAACGATTCTGGCGTAAACTCCTCTCCATCTCCTCTCAACTGCGTCTGACTGTACGCCTACCTCAGTATGCTCTGGCAGACTAGAACGCACATATACACTCACACGTTTCGAAATTATTTATTTCGGTGTGTATTTCTATGTGGATGCATTTCATTATCCATGTGGGTGAGCCTCACTGCCTCTGTCTGTCTGCTGGCCTGCCTGCCTACCCATCTGTTTGTGTGTATGTCTGCCTGACACTTCTGTTTTTTTATTTATTTTTTTCTGTTGCTCGTCTCCCTGTCTACCTGCACTCCATCTGTCTTCATGTGTGTCTATCCAGAGGCTGCGCTGTCCTTAACTGTCTATTTCTGCCCATCAGTACTGAGTGATATCTCTGTTAGCAGCGTGTCTGTGTTCTATTAGCTAATCAGTCTAATAAAGGCAGAGTCCTCCAGAGCTGCTGCTGAAGAATAAAGAGCTAACAGCACAGCAGTGCTCCCAGATGCACAGGACGACCTTGAAAACCTTCAAATGCTCACACATGTATATGCACACACATTTGCAGGCGCACACATCATCAGCACACACATTCTTGCTTTATTATTAATACCAAAAAAATCTTTCCGGCTGCACGTCTGCCTCCGATTGTGTGTGCACCTTCCTTCAAGCATCTGCCCGCGTGAATGTGAGCTTGCATTTGTGCATATTTTTTCCTTGACATAATGCACATTCACATTTATCTCTGAAGCCGGTGCAGACCGATGCCGCGCTAAAACTGAATCAATTTATAATAGAGATTGGATCAGGTGTTTGCTTATTCTGCCTCCATTTGTCGCCATTTTTCTTCAGCTGACCTCCAAATCGAGCAGATTTTATGGCGATTTAGAGAACTGATTGCCAGTTAAAGAAAGAAATGCAAAACAGGGCCCAGACTAGACCGAGACTTTAATCTTAGGACAAGTTTTAAGGCTTTAATCGTGCCTTTTATCTTGTCATCGCAGCCATCCAAGCTTAAATCACAGTCTTTGCAGTAAGTGGAAAAAAAAGGCGAGTGGAATCTGTTTGCCACTCCACAGCATTCCCGAAGTAATAAAAGAAAAAAACATACAAACTGAGAACTAGAACCGTATTGCAAGATATGGTATCAGTTGAGCTGAGCTGTGCTTTTGACAACGCTAAATAGTTTTTGCAGTGACACAGGAGGATGCTGCTTAGCTGATAAAATCAGATGTTGCTGAATAAGGCAGACTGGATCGACATATTGGATAAGGCTTACAGGGGTCTATCTTCAGCCATAAAGCTTCAAACACATCATGTTTTGCATCAGTATTTGTATCTGCATCCAGCATTTTTCATCTTTTATTGTTTTTTGACAAATCCCCGTCTCTGCGTGCATGCACTGTTTGTGTCTGTGTGTACATATAAACATCCTCGAATGAAAATCTGTATGTTTACCCTCCTGTTTGTGTGTGTGCTGTGTACTGTGTTTCCATTAAGCAGATAATTGGGGTTTCCATGTTATCAGCTTGTTGATGTGGTGATAAAAAGGCAAGGAGACATTAAATTGTCTATTAGCCACACATTTTTATTGGTTTTACATTTTACTGTCTTCCTCTGTAACCCTGTTATCTCTCATTTACAAATATACTCCAACTCGAATAGAAATGATCTCCAGCGCACTTACAGATTGATGTTCACCATGAAAATTTAAAGAGACAATAAAAACAGTCACTATTTGTATTCTTCGCATCTAAACTAATCAGAGTGAGAGGCTGTGTTTAGATCAAATATTTTAAGAATTCAAATCTGTTTGGGTCATATTTCCCCTCTTGAAATAAAAGGAAACTGCGTCATTATCTCTAAATAATGCACCAAATGTTTTGCCTGACTCCTGTGTCAAACAGATTTTTTACCTGAATTGTGTCTTATCGCAGTGTTTTGTTTTGGTTTTTTTTAATTTGCTAAGTTTTTGCTTCATTAATCTTTGTCTCTGTCTGTCTGTGTGTGTTTTTGTCTGTATGTCTGCGAATACAGAGTTGGGTGGAGCGTGCAAGTAGACAAGCACTTCTGTCAGACATCCTAGATTTATCTGAGCTTTTCCACCCCGATACCTTCCTCAACGCTTTGAGACAAGAAACTGCCAGGTAACGCTGAAAGCTGGTGGATTTATGTGACACAGAAGGCGTAGGTATACTAAGGTTGGTAAAATCTGCTTCTTCTTTTTTTTCTGTTTTAGGTCCATGGCCTGTTCTATGGATAGTTTGGTGTTTGTCTCATCATGGAGGAGTCCAATTGCACAAGCAAAGCTGCAAGTCAAGGTAGAGTCACGACCATACACACAGACACTGGCTGAGCGATAACTGGAAAATAATGGAGTTAAAGACAACAAGAAGAGATTATAGATGCAGATAAAAAGGCAGGAGCTGCAAGAGAGGAGGGACAAATGAAGTTAGAAAAAAACAAAGAGATGTCTGCATATTAATTGAATCCAAGTCTGCTCCTTTCACAGCAGCCATCCCAGGTTTGCTTTGCTTTTTAATGCATTTCACAGACAGATATACATCACATTAAAAGGATTTACTGGAATCACACAAACTCTTAGGCTTCATTTTTTAAATTTTTTTCCCTTTTCCTATTCTGATTGTCAGGTCGTATAATTGTATTCAATTTAATATTTTTCAGCACTAGTTACATTTCTGTCATGCCAATAAAACCTGGCACAACTTGACATGCACTTAGTTTAAACACACAAAGAGAGAAGGGAAGGGTGGGGGTGGTTAAAAAGAGGCTGCAGCTGCAGGGAGGGAAGGGAAATACTCCGACATCTGACAGGGAAAGAGAAAGGGGATAATTGTTGTGAAGCAATGAGCTCTCTTACACACACACACACACACACACACACACACACACACACACACGCACACACGCCCATACACACACAATGAAGCTTTTTCTGGATTTGTCCCTCGCTCACTCTCTTGCTTTTTCTTGCCCAGATTATGGTGATTTGTCTGGTTCTGTCTGACTTGACGCCAGAGTTCCCTTTATTGTCTGGCCTACTGTGGAAAATCCCTGAGTCACTGGACTGAATCCACTCACATAAACACCGTGTCCGTCTCATGTACTATGTGCATAACATGCTAGCTGATCTGGTGACGACCATGTGTGCGTCTCCCTCTCATGCTTCATATTTGAATCTCCATCTTTTCCTTATCTTTAATCTGCTACTTTTAACAGTCTCTACTTTGTGATCCTTCCTCTCTCTCTTCTTTATAATCACACTCACAGTTAGCTTATTTTTTTTCTCCACTCTGTGTCTCTTCCTCACTGTATCTCTCACACTCTGTAGGTTGGAGGTCTCCAGCTGGAGGGTTGTAGTTTTGATGGCGTCCACCTCTGTGAGAACCAACACTACTCTCCCAGTGTGTCTGCTGTCCCGCCGTGCTACATGGCCTGGGTTCCACAGGTACGCACAGTGTAGCCCCTCTAATGTAGCGTCTAACAACTGTTTTTGTATTTGTGTTGTGAGCATGAAATTGTTAGAAATCATAAATCTCCACAGCTCTCAGTCATATGTTCTGATGCTGAAGTTATTGTCAGCAAATATAATTAAGAAATGATTAAAATGTCTGTCAGTTAAATCATCAGCGGATTGACTAATTCTTTCTATTATGTCTGACATTTAGATTTGTATGAAACTCAAAAACAACTGACTGATATATTCAGGTCCAAGCAGTTATTCAGAATCCCAAACACTTGTAAACAAATCTTTGGGGATTTATATTTGTAGGGTAGCTGAGAAGCATCTATTATTAATTCATCACTCCGTTCCATGTAAATATACTTAAATGTACAAAAATCGTGCATGCATACTTTCATTACGTTTACCTTTGATCCTAGAGCTCTGCTGCTGACTCCACTGCATCAGAGGAGAGTATCTGGCTGCCTCTGTACACCAGCTCTGAGAGGGTGAAGGTGGTCACGCATATCTCTCTGCCCTGTGGAGCAAACCCCAACCAGTGGATTCAGACCGGAGCTGCTCTCTTTCTCAAACAACAGTGAAGTGCTGTCGTCGTAGCGAGACCACAGCAACAAGGGCTTAGGTAAAGATTACATCACGCTGAAAGGCAGATTCGACTGGGGCAGCAAATATGAAACGCTGGACAACTTATTAGCATTTAAGAAATACCAAGTTCTGACACAGACACCTTTGTTTTCTAGTTACGGCACCTTATCTTGTAAACCAAAAATGTAAAAAAAAATCCTGTTATTTTATGCCACTTTCATTTGCATAAGGTGGTACAACACAGGGTCCTCTTCTCAGTTTCACAGTGACACTAATACTTGAATGTATAAATGAAAAGTCTGTCCTTTCTTTGTTTTTTTGGAAAGCCAAATGAAACAGCAGCACCATCCTCAATAAATTATAAGTGTAATAATATCTGGATCCCAGGCTGTAACAAGCTTCATACCTCTTGGCGCTCCTAGTGTTAGTCCTATTTTCACCCTCTCTGGTAATGATGTATATCCCACATCAGAGCCACATTTCCAGATTCTAGAGATGCAGCATTTCTCACATTTTAATGTTCCTTGACTTGTCTTCTGATGTTTGACAAAGCTCCACTTTAAACCTTGTTCAGACTCTAACAACACTCTTCCACTCATTTTATACATTTCTTAAACAAGTGTAAGATAGTACATGAGTGATTCTTGTTATTTATAGGCTGGTAGGAACAACTGATATTATGCTGCATCTCACAGTGTGTTGTACAGTTATTAATTCTGTGTATTTCTGAACCCTGTTTATTCAAAAAGAAATAAATGTCACTATTGCTATAATATTGTTGTAGCATTCATAACCTGTAACCCACCAGTATAGCAGCTGGTGACACAGTCAGACTCTCATAACAGTATAGTTTATAGTATCAACAAAGGTGTGTGTGTGTGTGTACTTTCTAACTTGAGCTGACCCTCCAAGTAAAAACTATCAGTAGTCAGAACTGTTCAGAGGTAAACAATACAGATCTCAGTTCCCTCGGTTGCGCTGAAACGGGCTTTTACAGGCGTGAAACACCTCAGTTTCTGTTCCCAACACAAATGGGGATTCTCTCTCTCTCTCTCTCTCACTTAAACACACACTCACACACATTCTCTCACACACACTCGCGCACACACAAGTCAGTCCCTAACCTCTGCATGATTGGTTCTGAGTTGAAGCTGAACGGAGTCAGTGAAGCTGTGATGGATGGCCACAGAGCTACAAGAGAGGGCGTGAGGTTTGAAGGTGTGTGTGTGTTTGTGTATTTGTGTATGAATCCTACCAAAAGCATCAAATTTGATTGATGGCTTAATTAAATCTTTTTTTTTTCCCCTGTACCTACCACCCTCTCTCTCTTTTTTTTTGATTATTTATGCAGTTGTGCAAATGTTTGTTAATGTGTGTGTGTGCGAGTGTGTGCGAACACTAGTGTGTATTTGTGGAGACAGAGGAATGAGTTGAAATGAGGGAGGAGCGGGGTATTGTGTGTGCACTGCAGTGTGACAAAATGGGAGTGAAATGGAACAGCAGGTTTAAAAAAGAGAGAGGATTGGATTTCGGCAAAACACGGCCCTCTGGGTCAGAGAGGGAAAGAGAGACAGAGGAATGGATGCAGAGAGAGAGAGAGAGCGAGAGAGAGAGATGATGCAGGGAACAAGTAAGAGAAAAATGGCCATAAAACTGTGGAGAAAAATAGTGGAGAAACAGGAAAATGAGTGAGGCACAGGTGACAGAGTTTGGGAGGACGGGAGAGGTTAAAAGGAAAGATGGATGATGGGGGTTAGGACAAGTAGTGAGTGAGTTATGGAGAAATGAGCAGGAGGGCAGAGTGTGAACGAGAGGGAGCAGATAGAAAATTTTCATTCCAGTGATACAGCAGTGTTTATGCCTTATACAGTACAGCTCCAGTCAGCTTCAGTGTTAAATAGTATGAGATAACCAGGAAAACCCTTTGACCTTCACCTATAATGTTTTCTTTTACACTTTCATTAAATGGTGTCGTAGCAGGTCAAACTCCAAAGCCTGATTCTTTATTTTTTCTTGAGGTTATTCAGCAAGCGTTGTTTCCCAACTCCTTCCTTACCTTTGTGATGACTTCTAATCCTGTAGGCAGAGGTAGAAAATTAACATCAGCATTGCAGCAAACAGAAAACGCTTTTGCCAAAGGCTTGTTTCCAAGGTAATGTGTTTACAGAGTTTGTCTTTATCACAAATTATCATGCCAGGTTTTGGGGGGCGACAAAAAAAAACAAAAAACTATTGTGATAAAATTCAGACTCTGATGGCGTTCTGCCGCTGCTTTCCCCGAGTTGTTTGTTTGGATTTTTGATCACAAACCCACACAATGTGAGTAATCCACCAACACATCAGAACAACGATTGAAATCCAGCATACGACAAATTCTGCTTCACCTCAACAAAGTGGGTAAAACAGCAATATATGCATAACAGCAGGTAATGGTGAAAATTACCACTCTTCAAAAAACTAAAAAAAAAAAAAACATTTATGTGTTTTCTTTTCCACATTCACATCCCTTTCTCTATTCTTCCAGCACTTCCTCTGTTCATTCTTCTATGACGTCCACAGTGTTTGGTTTTCTCTGCTGTTTAACCAACAATACAATACAAATGCTTATGTAAAGATTATGGGAGACATAAACATTTCTTGTTGGATCTGATAATCTTGTCTAACATACATATCTTTCAGACCAAATAAATACTAAAGACACAATGATATAAACAGAAAATTAAAAAAAAAAAGTTATCCATTTGTTTTCCTACACTGTACATATGTAACCACTCCTTCTTAGATGGGAGTCAGATTTGTTCATTCAACAATATTTAGTCTTCCTCCCACAGCTTGTCCAATGTCTGTATTTTAAACTCTTGGCAACCCGCACACTAACTGGGCCAACATCTGGTGGTGTCCCCATAAAACAACACTGGTTAAATATGTTGGCTTCCTTTTGGATTTTAGGATTTAAAATGTTAAACACTTCTGCATCAGGCGGTGGCCACATTTCCACGAGACGACCACAGAAATCTCTGATGAGCCACATCCAGCAGGATCAGACTGAGTAAGAGCAGAGTTCACTTCCACTGCAGCATGAATAGGATGCATTAGTCACAGTGACCAAGCCTAAACACTGTAAATGACATTCACACGTATAAAATGTGTCAGATGTTTGAAACAGCTGCACATCCGGCGTTGAGGTTTCAGGACCTGGAGGTTTCTGGTGATGGTATCTACACTGTGTGATCCTCTCTGTGTTGTTTTCCTCTGGTAAACTCCATAGATTACGAAAGAAGCTTCAGTGTGTCCCACCTCAGCAGAGGGTTTTTCAGGAGTGGGAAGTGAGAGAAAAAGATAACACAGTCCACAGCGTGCGCAGGAGGAGGAAGGAAACGTGCTGGATATACACTGCGGGAGAGCGGAGAGGAGGTGGTGTGGAGAGAGATGGGAACGTCACTGGCAGGAGGGTAAATCTGTCGCGTATCCGGCAGGTTCGTGTGGCACAGACTCCAAAGCCACAAAAAATAAGGTATAATACTCAGACATACAGTAGCTGTTTAATACACATCTTTGTATCTCTCTATGTGTCAAAATAAAGTTCCTACAAGATGGAAAAACATCAATTTGTATATTTTACTGATGAATCAGGTGAATCGATCAAACGAAATTGACCATGGGTGTGATAGAGCATGAATGAATGAATGATCTCTTTTTAGTTTGTTCATTGTTTTAGATCATATAACTTCTAAAACTCTGCCACTATGCATTGTTCCTGGGATCTTTGACTTGCATCCAACTTTGTTTTATTCCTTTGTGTGTGTTTGTGTGTTTATGGTAACCTCGTTTCTCTTCTGTACGCACAATAGTCATCATAGCTTTGATAATCGTAGGTTTCTAAACCCTGTTGCTCAGCATCCAGAAACCTTAGACCACAGGTGTCAAAGTCGTGCCATGGAGGCCCGAGACCCTGCAGGTTTTCTTTCCGACCCCGGAGGTGATGTCACTGATGAGCTCCTTTCCTCAAACTGAAGGAGGTGCTGATCGTTAAACTCACCTGCTTCGGGAGCCGGTTGGAAAGAAAACCTGCAGTGTCTGGGCCCTCAACGGCATGACTTTGACACCTTTGCCTTTGATGGTTTAGAGCTGGGGTCCCCAATCCTGGTCCTCGAGGGCCGCTATCCTGCATGTTTTAAATGTGTCCCTCTTCCAACACACCTGATTGAAATGATCAGCTCATCATCAAGCTCTGCAGAAGCCTGATAACGATCCTGGTCATTTGAATCAGGTGTGTTGGGGACCTCTGGTTTACAGAATGGACGGAGCTTACGTGACATCCCCCATTGGGATGTGTTGCTCACGTAGTGATGTGGAGGAATCTTTGTAATCAACAGTTACACATAGTTCACATGATGCAACCTGTCCTTTTAATTACTGACACTTTAGGTATTTCCTCCAATCAGAATCAGGGTATATTCATGTCAGATTTCAGGAAGGGAACTGATCTATGTGTTTCTAAGGGAGGGACATAAAAAGACCAGTGTACCAGCTGCTGCTTCAGCCAATGATGATAACTACACCTGCTAATAAGATGTGATGATCCTGAATGACCATTACAATAATTGCAAAGCATTTATACCCAGGGTGAGAAGATGGAAGATCTAAGTTATCTCACTTTTTTTTTTTTTTCTGGCATGAGAAGCACTGGCCTCATATTCTCTGAGAAAATATAGTTTAATTATGGCAGGAAAGAAGCTTCAGTATTGTAGCTGTTACATCTAATATTGAAAAATTATATGATGATGAAACCTCTGTCAGACTTCCCAGGAGTAGAGGCCATAATCTGTAGGATACACTGCACGCTATGTTTAATTTATACTAGCTAGAGCACAGCTGCTTCGCAATTTCACTCTTCTGTGTCATGTATGAAATACTGTGTGTGTGTGTGTGTGTGTGTGTGTGTGTGTGTGTGTGTGTGTGTGTGTGTGAAGACATGAGAAAGTTGAAAATAGAAAAGTTTATGGAGAGATCCTTCAGGATGTAATATGAGGCCATGTTGTGTATTGATTATAAAACACAGAGACCTCCCTTCTCCCTTCCCACTACATGAAAACACATATTTAGTGTCGTGTGGAAAGTAGTTTAATCCTTTGCTTTGTTCCTGTGTGTGAATGTGTGAGTGAGGATGTGGGAGCACACATATGCTCCCCTCAATGTACTGTGCAATGGGTTGTGCGTTCAGGAGGGTGTGTGTGTGTGTTAAGTGTGTTCGTTCCCTGGAGAGATATCCTGCCTCCAGCAGAGTCAGGGGGGCTGACAGATGACCACAAGGTCACTTGTCTCTCCGATCTGTGATCCTCACAGGAGCTGCAAACACACTTCAGGGAGATGTCCTACTCTTTTTTTTCTTTTCTTTGCCTCGACTCGCTGCTGTTCCCTCCATCCTTACTTTCCTCTCTCTTTCTTCAGTTCTTATTTATGCTTTTCTATTCCACCCTCACACCTTTTCTCCTCCACCTCCACTTTTTTACATATTCAAACTTGACTTTCGTATCTGTGCTTGTTAAACCTTTTACGTCACTGTCTCTCTCTTCTCCGCTTAAATCAATCATCTCCCTACAGACGATGGGGATTAAAGTATTATTGTTCGATGTTAGACAGGATCCCTTAAAGACTGCTGCTGTCTCTCACACAGTGTTTTAGTGGCTGAGATTGTTCTGACAGAAAAACTTGTATAATGTTATTGATCAGGCTCCTTTCTATACATTCTACTTATTCAGTAAAGACTTCATATGAAATCCATGTAAAAAAACGCCCTTGGATTCACTAGAAAACATGTTGGCGACCTCCTGACAGATGAGCACAAAGATGTGGATTACAGAGCAGTGCAGGCAGGTCCAGAGGGGATGGAAACTATGAATTAGCCTTGAGGAGATCATTGTAATACAAGAAGGCCGCTCTATAGTCAGTATTGGAAATGTGAGTGTGTTGACTGGATGATGAGGGGAAAAAAAGGATTTTGAATCTCCTCTACGCTTGATCACTGTTGTTGCAAGTGTTTCAATGTTAAGGATGTTTAAAGAAAAGCTCCTCTGTAAATACACGGAGAAATAACAGGAGAGATCTGTTTACATTTCTGTGCATATTCACCCACGTACAAACAATTTCGGCACACTGACATTACAATGAATATTTTTCGATATGATTTTTTTTTTTTTTGGAACAAATCACACAAACGGCCCGGCTCATATGCTGTTATTTTGTTCAGCACAAAAACCAATAGAGCTCAGGATGACAGTTTGAAACCATTCAATGCATTGTAAGAGAACTGTGCCCATTAAGTTGAAGAGGTTTCCCCAGGAGGAAAGAGCAAGGGCAGAAATGGATTTTGTATTCTGTCAATGCAGGAGGACTTTTCAGGGGCACTTTACTATGGTTTACTTTCTCTAATTACCCTGAATGCTCAAGGGCTTCAAGCTTAACTGAGTTTGGAACGAATAGTAATCCCTTTTCAAAAATCTGTTGTGATTTCCCCACAATTACAGTAATTTGAAGGAAATGGAAAAACTCAAAATCTGTTTCCCCAAACAGCATTGGGAGCACAAGTTGAACATGTCTACCCAGAGAGAGAGAGAGAGGATAAAACCTCGGCTCTGTCGCAGCCTCGCACAGCAGCTTGAAAATATTTGGTTAGGAGGTTTCTGCACTTGGCCCAGCATCCTTTTAAAGTCAGCTTCAGCAGTTTTTGTTGCTGTCAGTACCACCAGATTCGCTGTCTTTGCAAAACCATTTTGGTTCAGTACAGATGCTCAACAGATGGCCCGGGCTGCTCCTAAGACCACTCAGCACCAGGGTAACATTTTGTCCCCCGCTCGCTTCAATAGAACAAATGCAGATGGATGTAAGACTCACATCTTCCACTGTGGACTTACAGAGTATGTAATAAAATCACTCTGCACTTTTTTTCTGTATGATATTTCTCATAAAACAAATATACTGGTGTTTTTTCTGTTATCGTGCTATGTTGGACAGAACACTGAGGTTATAATATTGGTCTCAGAGAAGTTTTGGAGTCACATGATCGAAACGGTTTTTGAAAGAAACTTTTCCTCCGCTCTGTCTTCTGCCTTCTCCTATAATCTCACCCTGTTTAGAAAAGGCGACAAAGACTTTTATCCCACATATTGAACTTTCAGGGAACTATTTGCAGTGTTTTAACCATCCTGGATCGATCATACCGTCACTGGCCACACACACACACACACACTATCTAAAAGCTGTTTTCTGCATTGATTTTACATGAGGTCTTCAGTCTGAATCAATCCGATTCCAACTTGTGGCCACAAATGACTCCACTGATACTGTACATGTTTTACTGTTACAGTGGAGGGACTGAGAAGTGTATTCATTGTTCAACCGCACAGAAAACCTCTGTGTGCTTTTTCATCTCTCTGGTGCTTAAATAAGTTAGTTAACAAGAAGAGCTACAACTACAACACAGGATATAACAGCAGCATGAAAAATAAAAAACTGGGATACAATTTTAAAAACAGCTGTCTAATAAAAACTGGGTTTAAACAGTGATTTAAAAGCTGCTATATAGTCATCTAGCCTGAGACACATAGGCAGGGAGTTGATCACTGATGTCAGAGTCAGTCATTTGAAATACAATTAGATATTTTTTCCTATTACCTGAAGGAATTTTTGGCCATTGATGATCTGGCAAAACTTGAAAGTATCTTTTTGATCAACACGATCATTCAACAACTACGTATCTGTAAAAAGGACCTATTATGCTTATTTTCCTGCTTTATATTTATAGTCTTGACCTCCTCTAGAGTAGTTTTGCATAGATTGCAATTCAAAAAAAGTTCATATTTATCTTATAATTGCCATTTATGGAGTCCCTCATTTCATCTTCTGTCTGAAACAGGCTTTTTCAACCCCCCTTCTTCCTTCAAGGGCCCACTGTCTTCTGATTGGCTAATATCACAGAGATTGACAGGAGGCGGAGGCTGTCTCTCCAACAGGCGACTGTAAACATACAAAGTAACGTAACTTTCTTCACTGGAAACTTTTCAAACCAGACTCTGATCCAGCAGGACGTCTGTGTTTGGTAAATATTACAGCCATCAGCAGCTTATTGTGGAACAGAACAGTGGATTCAGTATTTTAATCACAAGCCACATGTAAAATGTTTTCTGTGTATGTCCACATTAATCGGTGTACATGTGGGAAATGCTCAAAAACGTAGATAAGTGGAAAACGCTGTTGGGAAATATTAAAACTTTAACATCTGTTCCATATATTCCAGTTATATGCTGCACTGCATGAAATAAATAAAAGTCTTAGTATTTAGGAGCAGAGAAATGACTTTGCCTCATTATTTGAAACTGTGGCTCTTCTTCAATGCATCATCAAACATGCTGATTCCTACTGATGTACACAGGTTTAGTGCTGCTGTCATACTGATGGGTGTCATCAGGAAGCACTTTTCTGCTTCAGTAATTACCTTTAAATACCATTAAATAATAATATATGTATAAAAAAAACTCAGGGGACTGTGCTGCATAATAGAAAAACAAAGTGAAATTAAAAGAGGCAGGACAGAAAAACAGCATTGTAGTGTATCCAGTTTGGCCTCAGTGATCATGCGCACTCCGGCTAATATTGAAGAATGTTCCAGATTAGAAAGCTGACAGCAGCTAACTGACCAGCTGCACTAACCCCTCCCCTCCGCCGTCACAGCCAATGGACCGGTGTAGATTAATGACCCCTCAGACCCTCGGCCAATCACCAAACTCAGCCCTCATCTCCAGCAAGGGATGCCCTTGAGCAAACACACACACACACACACACACAGACACAGAGCTACACACTCACCACTTAATTCAGCCTCCTCTGAGGGCAGCGGGCCGCTCAGTGCCGATGTTTATGGTTTCTCTGAACCTGCAAATCACCGTGGTTACGGCTGGGCAGATTTATGACCGCGGCCTGTCTACCAGCCTTTAGACAAACCGTGGATCACCGGCATACGCTCACACAGTCACACACACGCACCCGAAAGTGGAGATAATACACAGGCTCGGATAGCATAAAAAGCTGTGTGTTGTTGTTTGTGGCTGGCTATCATATGCAAAGAGACCTAATCTGTGTCTGTCTGTGTGTGTGTGTGTGTGTATGTGTGTGTGTGTGTGTGTGTGTGTGTGTGTGCGTCGGAGGAGCAGATGTGTCACAGTGCAGCTGCAGCTCTAACTTCAGCTCACAAAGTGCCGTGGAAATCATTAACAATGTCAGATTTAAAGCTTGTAAACATGCAGTTATTCCAGGCAAAGGAACCTCTGCAGTCTGTCTCTTCAACTGAAGGTTTTTTTTTTTTTTTTTTTTTTACAACCAGCCTCTGCAGCATCAGAGGTATAAAACGCAAAGACGGATGTGAAGATTCTACCAGGATTTTACTTTTCATTTGGTCACTTCTGCAGCTAAAGTGTCATTTTTTGTGAAAAATGGGCGAGTCCGTCAGTTTGTTCTTTGGTAGTAAAGGTACAAGGCTTTGTAAGAAATTGTGACTTTAATGGGGATCTGGGGGAGGGTTTGCACCACAAAAACTGCATTTTCATCTTTTTTTTTTTCCCCTCCCCTCACCTGTATCCATTTTGTTTTTTGATGACTCATCTTGACCTTGGCTGCAGTGATGAGAGAGGAGAGGCACAGTCGGGGAAGTGTCAGTAACAATCAAGCAGTGAATGCCTGCCGACTCAGATGGGTGTGTGTGGGCTGACACCGGCCAGTTTGACTCATAGAAATTCCTAAAAGAAGAAAATCCAATGTCTTAGTCCGTATAACTGCAGCGTAAATCATTGTCATTGCTTGGATCTGACAGTATTAAGCATATTTTCACTGGTAAGTAGGTGCTCTCTTTCTGTGTCTATTTTTTTTTTAGTTTAACACCAGACCAGAACCAAATATGTTATTTCCTCAACAATTTTAACAGAATCTGTTCTCACAAGTGTATTTACTGTAAGGTGTGATGATTCCTCACCTCCCACAGTACAGTAGTTTCTTCTCAAGTAAAAATGATTCACACTGAGCTGTTCTCTGTATCACTGAGTGTGGACAGAGCATAAATAAACTGTTTGACTGAATTAAAGATGATACAGTGATCTCTGTGCTTACCATTCACCAGACAACTGTGCTCTTTTCAGCAAATGCTCTGTTGTTGGGTTTTTTAGCATTGTCTGTGTTTGACCAGTTCCAGCTTCTGAGTTATAATCCTCGTGTGTGTGCAAACATTTGAATATATAACACATTGTGATGTGTGCAGCTGTGCTGTGTGTGTGGGTTTCTAACTGCTTCTCTGTGTGTATGTTCCAGAGTGTTTGTGTGAGACGGAGACTGTTATCTTTGACTTTCGTCTTTATCATCAGCATTGCATCAGCAGAGTGTTACTGAGACTCGTCTCGTCGTAGCTCTTCTCAATCCTCTGTCTTGGGGAACACAAAACTGTTGCTATAGCCCCAACATGTCTCTAAAACCTTTGAAATTTGACTCTATCATTAAAATGCATTTAAATCTTTAAATTTTTCTTCAAAAGAAGCAAAGCGTTGATGAAACGTTCTTGTATTAACTTTAATTAACTTTTTTCTTCTTCTCGGAGGGCGGGATGTGCACATATGCAACACGTTGCTTCCCCCCAAATTTCCCAGTTCATTCCACATTTTGCATAATGTCGTATGTTTTGATGTCTATCGGGCAATAGTCTGTTTGTTCATTTGTGTGTGTGTAATTGTACTAAGCGCTGTAGCCAGGGAAGGATTAGCTCAGCGTTTCTGTCAGTATCATGCTTCATTAGTAAAGATAAACTCAGCCAAGCAGGCACACAGACGCAGTCTGACAAAACAGCTGAACCAAAGGAGGCTGTGCAGAGATGTGAGTGGAGACAGGTGGTGGGACTTAGGTTTGGATAAGGTCATGGCATCTTTAGCACTTATGGTCCATTTCATTATTTAAATCAGATATAAATATACACTATTTTATATCCACTAAGCAGACCTAAAGGTTTCAGTCTCCCTGTACTGAAAGGTACAATAAACTTCAGAATTATGCATGCAGATTAAGGAGGAGAGTTTATGAAAATAATAATCATAAAACTAGCATCATAGAGAAGAAAGAGATTAGGTGAAGTGAAGGAATCAAAGGGAAAGTAAAAGTGCTTCAAACACAGAAGAGAGGACGCTTGAGGGAAATGCTCAGTCAGAAAAAATTACAGGCAAAAATATGGAGGCAATAAATAAATGTAAGAAAGCAATATCTGAGAGGGGGGGGTGCTCCTCTAATGGATGAAAAAAAAGGGAGAACGTTCACATCTGCTTAGAGTGAGACAAAGATGGAGAGGAGGAGGTGGAAAAAACAAGACAGAGGGATAGACTGAGGAAGATGACAACTTCTTCAAGGGAGGAGTGTGAGGTTGACTCATCTTCATCCAACATGATTTCACTCTCTCTGTTAGAGACAGATACACAGTCAAAGCACACATCACTGAAAGAGATGCAGTGTCAGACTGCATTGCTTTTAAAAGGCTGTGAAGGAAGAGAAAATGGTGTTAATGGGTCCAAAATGCTTTTAACACTCCTTCCCACACAAGTCAGACTCCTACCTTCTCCATCTTGCTTTCAGTGGAACGATTATGAAGCCCCGATTTGATATTTACCATGATGCACGACCACTTCCGCAAAGTGATTTGCGTCAAAGTCAGAGGATTCCTGCGTATTACTAATGTTATATATCTACCCAGGAGTGATGTTTGTAATTGTCTGAATGCAGATACTATGTTGAACCTTACAAATGTGTGAACATCCAGCAGAATGTGTGATCCAGGACAGTTATTTGTTTGAACCTTGTTTCATTGTAAATCATTAAAGAAATAATAAAACCATTTTCTGGGTTACCATCCAAACAAGAACGCAAATATTGCTGCCTTTTGTTAAAAAGCCCTCTCCTTACGAGTCACTAGTCATGTCGTGAAGCTGTGGACGGCCACAGAAAGCTTATCTCAACACAGATTGGTTTTCCCAGTACTGTCAGTCAGTCAGTCAGTCATCTTCTATACCTGCTTTCTCCACCCTTGCCAGCCTATTGCAGAGCTAACACAGAGACAAACAACCATTCACGCTCCCACTCACACCTATGGTCAATTTTAGAGTAATCAATTCACCTAACACGCATGTCTTTGGACTGTGGGAGCAAACCAGTACAACGTGATGCAAATTTTTCACTGAAGTTAAAACTTTTTCTACTTGCACAGATGTAAATCTGT
>OOFC01048501.1:66547-88311 GCA_900323345.1 Pseudochromis fuscus
GATTTGCGTCAAAGTCAGAGGATTCCTGCGTATTACTAATGTTATATATCTACCCAGGAGTGATGTTTGTAATTGTCTGAATGCAGATACTATGTTGGACCTTACAAATGTGTGAATCTTGTTTCATTGTAAATCATTAAAGAAATAATAAAACCATTTTCTGGGTTACCATCCAAACAAGAACGCAAATATTGCAGCCCTCTCTTATGAGTCACTAGTCATGTCGTAAAGCTGTGGACGACCACGGAAAGCTTATCTCAACGCCGATTGGTTTTCCCAGTACTGTCAGTCAGTCAGTCAGTCAGTCATCTTCTATACCTGCTTTCTCCACCCTTGGGTCTCAGGGGTCTGCTGGAGCCTATCCCAGCTGTCATTGGGCAGGAGGCGGGGTACACCCTGGACAGGTTGCCAGCCTATTGCAGGGCTAACACAGAGACAAACAACCATTCACGCTCCCACTCACACCCATGGTCAATTCACCTAACACGCATGTCTTTGGACTGTGGGAGCAAACCAGTACAACGTGATGCAAATTTTTCACTGAAGTTAAAACTTTTTCTAATTGCACAGATGTAAATCTGTGTGTATTCACGTCGTCTGATGCAAATTTGCATCTCCTCGCATCTTTGCATTCATTTATCGTGTAATCACACTGTGGGACAAAATTTGTTTTGTGTTTGGTGTGAACACAGCTTAAAAGGGGCTCTCACTGCACAAACTGCTGTGGAGCATCCTTCACATAACCACCACCCCATGAAACTGATAAAAATGCCTGTTGTAATTAAGAAGTCAGAGGGAGTAGACTTTTTTTTTAAGATATTCAGATTTTTCTTTATTAGAGACAGAAAGGAGGACAGAGAATGAAGAAAGTCTTCACCACACTTCAAACTGACCCTTGGTTCAGCATCAAGACAAGAACATAAGCAGGCTCTTCATAGCTCTTCATAAACATGTGCCACATATTATGCAGCAAGGAGGTTCAGCACTTTATAGTCGAGCAAAGGAACCCTGGAGTCAATTCGATTTGGCAGTGGGAGCTGCTGTGGTCATGTAAGGACAGATGTAATAGATGGCTGAGACCTGCAGTGTTGACAGAAAGTTACCCTAACCTTGGTAAAGTGGTTATAAAATCTGTTTCCCTCCCACATATATGATGTAAAGTCTCACACACCACTGGCATCCTTACACTAGAGGTCGGTTGTATAACATATTTTTTAACAATATGTCCTTGTGTAAAATATAACACTGTGTGCTGTGATGGAGACCCTGTTATTTATACTGCATATTTTAAGTGCTTCACCGTAATTGCAGTTTTCATAAAATACAGAGGGGACGATGCATCTTGTCGGTGACTGGCCGGGGGTGGGGCATAGATTAAACATCAAGCCTGATATATTTACTGTTAGAATGTCCTAAAGCGCCACTAAATTATGGTTTTGATGTGAGCATTTGATCAAGTGACCTCTTGTAAGGTTAAAATGGATGTTAGTACAACCCACCCTACTGAGAATCAGCTCCTCAGCTCAGTGTGTATGATTGACTCCTAAATTTGCTGAATGTGGCTGCTGTTATATTAGAGGAAAAACATAATGTAGATCAGCAGCAACAAATAAGTACCCATAAGTCAAAGAAGCGTTTTCCCCCCTCCAGCACATTGTATTGCACTAATATAAAAAATGTGTGTCCCTGAGTCAGGATTTTTCACAGACATGAATAATAGTCTGGAAGTTTCCACCATCATCATCAAAAACAGGTCACTCACAGACACTCAGTGTAACTAGTATAGCTGGGGGGCATTCAGGGCGGGCAGTCCGGACTATATTCACTGATACTGTGTGTGTCTCTGCGTGCATTTGTTTGTTGAGTGTGCGTTCACGGCGGTGCATCCATTCATCATTATCTCCGTACAGCATCTATTGTGTGGTTAGGTATGTGTGTGTTTTGTGGCTGCGGTGAGTTATGAATTATGGCGGTTAGACTGAGGTGTCAGAGAGCAGACTTCCTTTTATACTGCAGATAACGCACCCATAGGGGTCTGCAATTTGACACAAACACACACACACACCTAAAGAGTTTGTTGTGCTACTCCATCCTCTGTACACTCACAAAATTACACACACTCACATCCATGAAAGAAATGATCCAGTAATGACAGTTTTCATTACTCACGTCATTTCCGGACCAAGGCGGGAAACTGTCCTCAAGTCACGATTGCACAAATGTCTCTGTGAGGTTTGTCTGAGACACTTCTTTGTTCCCGTCAAAATAAAAGCCTGTTTATCTGTCAAACCCTTTGTCACAATAACAGAACAGCACTAATTCCTAAAGCATGTTGGGTCATTTTTTCTCTGTCTTTTTCAGTGCTTTGTACTCACTGTGCTCCAAATGGATTTTGCCGGTATGTGTAAAGTGTGTGGACCCTGACAAAAAGCTGATACTGGTGGGGAAGCATGAGCTTGGCCTGCAAAGGGAAGTGATGCTCAGAGGTGTTCAATTGGTGCTGGTTGTTTACTCAGCAGGTAAAGTCAAGTCTGATTTGTTTGGCCTTCAAGATGCTTCTTTACTGTAGGGACTGCAGGTAGTTCTGCAAACTCTAAACAGCATCCAGACCATTTATTTTTTATGTTTATCCTGTTAGGATTTCATATGAAAATTTGCAGGGTTGCACTTGTGATGCGACGATAAAGTCGTTTCATGCTATTTCTGTGTGGCAAGTGTTTTTAATTAACCTGTCCTCGAAACATCCAACCCCACATTTACATCACATCTACATTTTCATCACAAATGGACAATCTGCTCATGAAGATTTTATGACGTGAAGAACATTTCCACAACAACCTTCAAATGAACCTTGAGGTAAGATTCATTTATTCAGATGTGCGAGTGTAGCAGTTCACCAGGAGCAGATTCACAGATTGTGTTTTTGTGCCATGTTTTATTTCTGATAAGGCTGAGTAGAGTGTGTGAAAGACTAAAGAACAAGGTTGTGTGTTTGTTATCTGAAAAACATCAGAGGGTTACCATACACAAAACAAACTAGAAAGTACCTAAATCTCCACCAAGATATAATCCAACTGTACTGATGTCATAAAACCAAACACTGTTGCCCTCTTGTGGTAAAATAACGACACTAACTTGTTGAAACATTTGCCCATTATAATTAGATAAGATTTTTGAGATCTTTTGGGGCAATAACTTATCCTCTGATCTTGCCATAGATTGTATATAGAAAGGATAAAGTGAATAACACCACCCATTGGTTTGTAGACTTGGTCTGAAGCCAGGAGTCCAGCGTTTGAACTTCGCTATGTTGGTTGTTTGAAGCAAGATTTGACCATATTTGGATACGAAGAGAGGACTGAGGAGGTGGGTCCAACCTTTGAATCCGAGGTCAATGTCCGATGTGTAGTAGACTCTAGTTCAGGTCTAGTCTCCAGTGAAACCCGGCCTGTTGATCAAATTAACCACATCCTTAAATATTTCTGTTTTTGAAGACTAATATAATGATGCGCAGAGTGTACCATGAGTACAACAAGACCCAAATAAACAAATAAAATCAACAAATAAAACACAAAATCTTTGAATCTTGAATCTTTGAATGAAGTGATGTTCAGATGGACCACTGATCACTAATAAGAAAAAATAACCAGGCCACTAACGACGAAAACATAACCCCCTTGGTGGAGGTAATAAATAAATGTTTACTCTATTTTAAAGAGTTATGAATATTGTTACTCCTGCAGTTACATTCAGTCCTATCAGTGCTTAGATCTATTACTCTGTAGCATCTCAAATCATAACAACCCTCTCAGTAAACATAAAAACAGGTGTAACCTTACACTTTTGCTGTGAAACTTTATAAGACCGTTATTATGAAACCTCACAAGGTCCAGTAGACTTTTTGCAGCAGCTGTTTAAATGCAGGCAGTAGGAAAGTTGAAGTAAACAGGGTTCGCTGTGCACTTCACGTTCCCATAACATGAGCAGTTGTGTGTTTATCGAACAAGCTTGGAATGCTAACGTTTTTATAAGGTAGCCCAGGATAAAGTGTGACGGTTGTGTGTTTACTTGGGCAAAGACCACAGCCCTCTCTCTCCAGCTGCAGTTGGGGTGGAGTTTATATTTATTGTGTATTTTGTTGCTTAGAGGTTTTATAAGATAAGTCTCACGCTCACTAGCCCTTATGAGTTCTACAATAGTTGAAGGCAGCACAACAGTCACTCAGTAAACAAGTATTTCTGAGAAGAGCCTTTTGGATTCAACGGTGCTGCTTTTTTTTTTTCTCGTGGGTCTTTGCGATTGTTTATCTCGTACCTGAGTTGATTGCCAATAAACACACACTAGTACACATTAAAGTCCCCTGCAAGATGAATTATAATTACCTTTGTGATCCTCTGACTTGATATCTAGTGCTATTCAATTTTTTTATTCTACCTAGACATTACCAAAGATTAGTATAGTCACATTTACACTGGCAAAAAAGGACCTGGATACTTGGTACCTGGTACAACTTTTCGTACCTCCTCTCTTGCGGTTACAAAAAAAGTACCAAGTAGGAGCAGGTACTAAAATCTTATTGGTCCGAATCATCACTACATTGTTGCGTCATCTCTGCGCGACATGTAATCTGCCCCCAAACAAGCCATTTTTAAATTGTCGGCAAACCGTGCAGATGTGTTTCAAACAACAAGAAAAGAAAAGGCCTCTGTCAGAATTTCTGCCCCTTGGACGTACAACGAGGTGCAAACCTTTCAAAACAAAATAAAAACTGTCTACTTGCTGAGTCAAAAACAGCAGTTGTTCCTCCATTGCTTCTTTCCACACCTGTGTGTCACATAGAAGATGACGTCACGAATGACGGCCAGCTACACGGAGGAGGGACTATCCTCAGCAATGTACATGCAACCGATCCGGGCTGATCCAGGGCGAGGCGACGCGAGGAGGTACGTGTAAATGCGACTTATGTTAGCTTTGTCACTGAGCAGTACAACCTCCCAGAGCTGCTAGTATGGCGGCAGACTCTCAGGTCTGTTCTAATTCCTATTCAACAAAAGTTATGATTTGCTGTCTTCAGGGATTTACTGGAGTTATTTCTGAAGTTCTGACTTTGTTGTTACCCATAATTCTATTCATTTGATTTACGCACTTTGGGATCCTATATTGTATTTCGTTGCTCTGGACCAGAACTGATCCATCTTGCTGGTTATTATTATTCCTCTTACTGCAGTGGTGCTACAGATTTGCATTTGCATTTATCTTCTTTTTCTTTTTCTTTTTTCATTGTTGAACAGATGAGTATTTCTCGTGTTTACCTTGTCAGGGCTTCAAGGGTGAATGTTGTACTGTAGCTTCTGTAAAAGTTTCTGTTGTGTTAACCTAGCTCCGCAGCCCCACGGCTACCAAAACATTTCCAGCATGTTACGTGTGTGTGTCTGTGTGTGTGTGTGTGTGTGTGCTAGATGTTCTAAGGTGAGCTATGTAGCCTTCCACTGACATGTGTTTCCTGTTTTTTTGCACCTTTTTTTTGTCTGACCAAATCTCCCAGACGGGCTCTGCCACATGCACACGCAAGACACAAAATTATGTATTATTCACAGACAAACCTCCATCCACACACTTTTGTGCTTCGAACAGTTGGAAAGTGAAATCGTCACTGTGTGATGCTGTTTTCCAAAAGCTGTTATTTCCTCCTTTCATGTATTTTTTTCTATCTTTAGAGGTGGGCAGGTTAAGTGTTGTTTTTGAACGCGTGTTGTTTTATTCATTTTGTTTTTTGGTCTTTATCTGGGGAATGGGTGAGAGCAGGTTGTTTTTTATACTGAAGGGTCAGAGGGATAAAGATAATTATCAGGGTGACATGGTGGATCATATCAATGAGTGGTCAGTGGTTTGAAAGGAGAGGTTAATTTCTTTATATTTGCTTTTGTTGTTTTGTTTACCAGGTCCATTGCATATAAAACTGACTGTTACTGTGCAAGAGTAAGTGAGTGCCTGGATAGTCATTACATCCTGTAGTGGATTAAAAATAAAAACTCAGCAGCTATTGTGATACGACCATGAGGGACGCACAAAAAGACAAGACACATAGGACAACATTAGTTTCCACCTTGAGTCACCTGTTTAGTTGTAGAGTTTCATATGTGTGGCCCAAACAGTTTGCTACCAGAAACTGAGCCTGGGTGAAACATGGCCAGGGCCTGACCAAATGTTGACCAAAACAGTAAAAAATTAACCTGGGAAAAACACAACATAAATAATCACATAGGCCTGCTGCGTTGTGTCCCACCCACAAACCTATCAGAAAGCGTTAACCCTTTTACCCCGAACATTTAGCTGCTGACAGAAACTGACATGTGTCAATCTAATCACCGTCATTCCTCGGCCACTTGATTCCAGCTGATTCTGAAAGCCACCAAACGGAGCTTCCATATTCTACCGTAATGTAGGTAATATGTACGAAACGCTGCATGGCACGGCATGACTCCATTGCTCTGCATTACTGCTGTAATGTATGTAATATATACAAAACGCTCCACTTGTCGACTTTCAGAATCAGCTGGAATCGCGTCGCTGGTGCAAATGGCCGAGGAATTATGGTAAATTGGTTTATGCTAGTCATTGTGTATCCCCGGTGATACGCTCAGTGTTAGAGGGTTAAATAATATTTTCCAAAATAGAGAGATATGTAGATTGCCAGAGACTTCACTCAGTTTAATGACCAAAGGAAGCTGTTCTTTGGCAGCAATTAAGACGTAGTGGTGAGCTTAACATTCATATTACATTTTATTGTATGAGACCACTTCTCCTAGTAGCAGGATTTCTGCAACACTGTAACCACAGTAAGTCAGCTGGCTGCATTTTTACGGTTGTGTTTTTTCCCTCGTGTTTGTGTGCGCGCAAGGTGCGTTTATGGACTCATATCAGGAGTGGGCCCCATCAAATTTAGATCTGCAGTCCATGGGGTGAAAGCATATTTATTTAAGCCCTATTTACCCACAACACCAAGAACCAGGGTGGAAAACCCACTGGTGTTTTCTTTTCTTTTAGATTTTAGCTTTACATGCATTACAGAAATAACTATTTAGAAGCTCTTTAAACACATATACCTAAGGTTTAGGGGTACAAAAGTATCTGGACAGATTCACAGTCAAAACAAAATCAAACATTTTATCAGATATATTGTGGAAAATACTTTGTTATCAATGGCTGTCTGAGGTCTTTGAGCCACTGACCTCACCAGAAGTTTTCTGCTGCCCCTGGGGATGCGCTCTGAGACCTTTAATCTGGTCTTTAGCAAGTAGAAAACACACTGGGATTTGTTTGTGTTGTTGTTTGTTAGTATTCCACCTCTACACCCTGAGAAGCTGGTTTTTGTCGTCTATTGAAAAACATCACCATCTTGTTGAATAATGAGATGTTATCCAAAGATGTATTAATACATGTGGCTGAATCTGTAAACCCCTGCTGTTGCTGAAAGTTCTGTTGATGTGAGTGTGAACAGTGGTGTAAGGACAGGTTAATCTGGTGAACAACACAGCTTGTGTTGTGTTGTGTTGGTCTATGTGGAATGAATCCACCATGAATAAACAGGAGTCATGGCCGCGTTGCTGCTCATCGCTGTGATTCAACAATCACTAACTGTCAAGTATAAGTGTGTGTGTTCATTTAGTTTCCCAAAGTCAACCTGGTAGAATACATTGTTTGGGAGGTAAAGCTCTTAATCTCATTTAAATGCAACTTAAATATGTGTATTCATATGTCTTTTCATAGGTCTTTTTTGTGTTAATTTATGCATATCTTGATTGTTACATCACTGTACATGTGTGTGTGCGTTTATTCGTATTACCTATGTTGTGGGGATATAAATCTGTTTGGCACATGGCAGGGATTACGGGAACAAAAAGCAAGTCCCCATAGCGTCAGTCATTACATTTTATTGAGAAGTCTGGTTTAAGGTTGGGGTTAGGATTAGGGAAGTTGTGGTCGGGGTAAATCAATTGGAAATGAATGTAAGTTAAAGTAATGTCCTCTGAGGTGATGGAGACGTGTGTGTGTGTGTGTGTAGGTAAGCTCTTTAAGCTTGTGCACC
This sequence comes from Pseudochromis fuscus, assembly GCA_900323345.1. NCBI lineage: Eukaryota > Metazoa > Chordata > Actinopteri > Pseudochromidae > Pseudochromis > Pseudochromis fuscus. The sequence goes on from OOFC01048501.1 coordinate 74,637, forward strand.
AGGTAATTCAGGTAATTGAATAGTCTGTAAGAATAAAGTGCGCCACGAGGTTCTTGCCAGAATGAACTCTTTTATAAGTAATACTGATACACACACACACACACACTCACACACTCACAGACACAGCAGTGAATCACTTTCATCAAATTAAAGTGAGTCCGGTGCCTGCGGGCTTGTGTTATTTGTTTCTTCCTGTACACCTCTCCTTCTTCTCTTCCCTCTCTGATCCTTTCACCCTGTTCTCTCCCAATATGAAGCTGTTATAAATGTAATTTCTCAAACCAGACTTTTCAGGAACTCCGAAAAATGCCAGATATGTGTTATTTAGCAGGTTAAGCTCCATCCCTCCCCCTCGAAGACTTTTAATTCATCCACCTGCTTTAAACTGCACCACAATGCAAAACCCCAATCAAGAAAAATATCACTGTTGTTATTCTACAGCAGCAGCAGCAGCAGCTATAATATGTTGAAATATACAGTAACTGATCTCTGCAGTATATCAGGAAGAATTGCAGTTGACATATTTTGCTCCAAGAATCACTTCGCTTAGCAGCAGCACAGTGCACAGAAAGACTTCACTCACTTCTTGACTTGCACTTTAAGTTAATCATTTATTTAATGGAACAGTTTGGATCTGAGAATGTCATTTTTATTGGACTATTTTAAATGTGCAAGTGAAGACCCACAAGTACGACTGTCCCTTTTTTTCCCTATGTCTGCAGATTCCTCACATACGGTCTTTCTCCATTATTCAAAAGAAATATCTAATATTCATACCTAAATGAAAGCTGTTCTATAATGTAGTGTGAAAGAGGGGGGAAGATGGGAGCATGGGACAAGGAGGGAGGACTGGAGGTCGGGAGGGACAGTGAAATGATGGTGTGTGTGTAGATGAGTGACTGCTTATGTGTGTATGTGTTTAAGTGAATTTTGCAAATGAGAGAGAGGAATCAGCCAAAGGGAAAAGAGAGAAACTTTTACCTACATGTGTTTCTAATCCTTGGAGGCGGTGCAGCAGAGAAGTGTTGCCATTAACATGTGAAGAGTGAAAATTGATGCAACATTAAATTGTCGTAGTGAAGAATTTTCTTTCCTTGTGTTGGAAATCATCCAGAAAAAAAAAATAAAAAAAGAGCGGTCAGATTGATGGAGCTCCTCCCATTCATTTCTGCTCAGAGTGTGTGTGATGTAGGGCAGCTCTGTCTCGCTACATCGTGTCTCAGTTAAGGGTCATATTCTCACCATTCTTTCCTACACGCCTCAATGACTTCATCAACTCTTCTCCACCTCCTCATCATCTGTCCATGTGTCGCTTTTTCTGTGTGTGTCTGTCCCTCTACAACCCTCCTTTCTGTCTCGAGGCCTTTTCTCTGTCTGCTTGTGTCTTCTCCTCTTCATCAGCTCCCTTCGTTCTTCTCCCTCAGCTCTTCCCCGTCCACCACTGTCTGTCTGTCTGTCTCCGTCAACTATAGCTTCCTTCTCTTTCAATCTGTTTTGTCATTTAGTCAATTCGTCCAACTCTTTCCATCCCAAACACTGTCCAGCCTAATTATCTGGAGTGAGTCCCCACCCAAAATTAGATCATGCTTTGAGCACAGCTTTTCACTCACTTTTTCACAGCAAAAATAACTCGCCTGCAGCTTTTCTGCAGCAACAACATGCCAGGAGTGGCCAAGTTCAACAACAGTTCAGAGGAGCACACAATTTGATATTATTACATGATAAAAATTCAAATTGCTGCAGCTGCTGAGACTGTGGACACCCTGAAAGGCAGGAGAGTAAAAATAGATTTCTCTTTAGGGACATTTGTTTTTTTTTAACTTGATCTAAATTTTACTATTGGTGAGCTAAGCTGTGGTTAAAAGCATTTTACAGTTTTTATTTGATTATAGCTATGCATGGATTGTTTACTTCATTCTGTTTTTTTTTTTTTTTTTCAGTTTTTGGACATTGGCGAGTACAGTTGAATTTTTTTTGCATTATTACCGTATTTTCCGGACTATTGAGCGCACCTGTCCATAAGCCACGGTTTCATGTCGTCCACGCTGACCAGGTCTGATGTGACGAGGCTAAATGTCTCGGCAGCACGGAGCTTGCTAGCTTGTAAAACGCCAACGAGCTTCGTGCCGCCGATACATGAGAAACACCTGTGTTTAAGTTCAAAGCGTCGGAAAAAAGTAGCGGCTTATAATCTGGAAAATACGGTACCTCCTCCAAGGAGGATTGTCTATTTGAACAATGGACATACATAGAACAGACAAAGCTAATGTGACGTCATGCGTTGGATTGCGGACTGTGCTTTTGGCATTTGAACATTTGAGCCAGAAGTGACCATATTTAAAGATACAAGATAATGTTGCTGTTTTGCTGGATTATGCCTTCTTGGAGGGTTTCCTTTTTCTTTCTTGTACGTGAGGCTTGTGGAGATTGTTTTGTTGTCAGGTTCATAATTCATTACATGAATATGAACAATTCTTTTCACATCCCATATAATCATGAGAGCCATTTTATCAATGAAAAAAACTAGTCACAGGGTAGTCCTGAGTAATGACTCCATGACTAATACATGACAGTAAGATTGAAAATTGACAGTCCCTTTAACAAAGCTTCCAGACAAGCACTTAAACCATCAGAGAAAAGTAATATTAAAATATATAAAAAGATGGAGAGCGGAAGCAGAGTGATATCATGAGGTTTGAATAAAGGTCTTCAGATGTTTCCCATCATCTTTAATGGTTTAATTTCCTGGTTACCCAGGTAACCACAGGGTGGTGGGGAATACATCCTGATAAGAAAGACAAAGAAAACATCCTGGGACAGAGAGGATGAGAGAAAGAATGACAAGTCAATGAGAAGGAAATAATGGAAATGCGAAAGTCATGTGAAACATGACGGGATCAAACGGAGAGTGGGATACTGGCACGAGGAAGTGCAGCAGGGACTGAGTGGATGGTTAAGCTGCAGTCGAAGAAGAACAAACTCGGGTCGTGAATGAGACGGCGTGGCTGATGGTGCCGTAAAGAAGTCATTTGAATGTTTGCATGTTTAAGAAAAAATGAAAAGTCCGTCTAATCTGTAAGACAAAGCAAGCTGACATTTTCTGTGTGTATGTCTGCATGTGTGTGTGGATGCGTGGTTGTTTATGTGGTGTGTTCGTGTGTGTGTGTTTGCCCACAAGGAAAAGATAAGAAGCGGCTGACAGACACAAAAACAGCTGTGTAGGAATGATGGGTTCAAACAAACAACATGCCCCGTCTCTCTCTGACCTTCTCTCTCTTTTTTTATGATTGATCTGCCTTTCCCTACACTCCCTCTGTTTACTTCACTTTTTTAACCTTAATCTTAATTCTGGTCACTCTTGTTTATCTGGCTGTATGTTTTATATTCAATCTTTCCTGTATCCATAGGGACTGAGTGGAGTCTACTTTTGCTTTGTTGTTGAATTTCTTTTCTCTCTGGATAACTCAGGAACTGGTCAGTGATGGATGGATGGATGAATGAGCGGATGGATGGACAAATGTCTCGCTGGTTGGGAGCCTGTGGGATGTGACTGTCTGGCTGTATGTGGAAGACTGCTGTGTAATGATAACAGCACAGGAAGGGTTGCCACAGCAACAACTAGGACAGGAAACAGCCTTGAGAGATATAGAAGAGGACTTGAATAAAATGATATGGGTGGCACTAATGCCATTTGAAACAGTGCAACATATTCCTCTAAGTTTTGATTACAGTCATTATTATCTTTAAAAGCCTGGGTTACCATGACTACCATTGTATGGACTTTGAGTGTTACATGTAATATATAATTCTGACATCCTCGAGTGCCCTTTTTTTTTTTTTTGCAATACTACGTTTTCAATCCACAATATTTAAAGACCAAGATATAAAATAAACTACTTGATAGATAGCCATGATTTAGTTTTATTTATTTTTAATTTTCCTTACAAACAATCGTATTCTCACATGATATTTTTGGTTTTGAGTGAACTGAGTGGATCACAGTGAAATTTGGCAGATGTGTATATATCCAAGTCGCTTCATACCTTTGTTGCTCTTTCAATTTGTCACCATCACCTGGTCAAAAATATGCATCCTACACCTACACTGGTCCAACTCACTTACTCTCCTTTAAAGTTTATTAGCAACATCTTGCACACAAAACTTTTAGCTTTGTCCGAAACCGTGATGAGAAAGTTTTGAGTTCACACAAATGAAATCTGTAAAAATATCCCAATCTTATCTTAAGTTTCTGTCAGTTCAGCAGGACTTTTAATAATGGTTATTATGTATAGTTTAATAAATTATATGTTCAAGAAACTTCAAAGCTAAAGAAGAAAATTGTTGCAGTTTTATGTTAAGACAAGAAAATATAACTTGGCAAAAGTGAACTTTGGCTTTTTCTATAAACTCTATGAACTTGTTGACCTAAACATTTACATGAAGCTTGCATCTGTTGTATGTTTGTGTCAAGTAAACATAATATTTATTGTCATTTTAACAGCTGTAAACATCTGTGTAGATGATCTGATATTTCCAGTGAACAGAACTGGTCCCTTCAGTCTCTGCTGTATTTTGTGTTCATTAAAAATAATAAAGTTATACTCTAATACAGAATGTGAATAAAGCAATTGTAAGCATGTTCGGTTGGAAACACAACCAAATTAAATACAGGCAAATTCATAAACAGAAAATGCAAACAAAATTTCCACAAAATTGACATTTACATCTGCTCCAGTTTAAAAAAAAAAAAATCTCTAAACCCAACTAAAGTAGTGAGGTGAAAATAAAATTGAATCTTTTTCAACCTGACCTGAACTTACCATCGATACAATGGTGTTAAAAGCACATCTGTGGGTTTCCACGGTAACCTGTGTGCCCTGTGTGTTGTGTGCGAGGATGTATCGGACGGCTGCGCAGCCCTCAACACAATCGGTGTCATTGTTCTGCATCCAAAGCTTTTCTTTGTCTTCTTCTTCTTCTTGCTCCGCTTGTGCTTTTGTTCACACTTTGCCACTCTCAGTTTTTCTCTACATCTCTTTCCAGGTGTGAAAAATCCACTGAAACAACATGTTTCCCAGCACATTCCACAGGTGATCAAACAAGCCTTTATTCTAGATCAAACATTATTTATTCAAAGATTAAAAACAACAACAACAACAACAAAACTCTTTATGTTTAGAAAAAAACTAAACACTGGAGGCACTGGTGCTAGAAATACTTTATTTATCAAAACCAACCAGCTGATACTTTTAATAAAACAACAGAGAAAGACACAATAAATTATTTAAGTAAAGCATACAGGTTTGAATACTTTTTTTTAATTTTTTTTTTGAACGCAGCAAAGCAGGTTGACCTGTGTTTGTTACATCGACAGTGATTCTCGGAGTTGACAGCACAGTTATTTCAATCTATTTAAAAGATAATCCGACATGTTTACGAAGGTGTACTGTACAGTTTTGATGTCCTTAGTGGAGAATCCATCAGTCAAACGTCTGACACTGAAACACATGTGATGCTATTGTGAAGAAGTGCAGGAGAAAACAAAACAGTTATGTGGAAAAAGAGGAATGTCTCTTTGGAGCACGCAACAATGGAATGTGCTGATGATGCCAGCAAACTGGCAGACACAGGATACACACACACACACACACACACACACTTCCCCTTCACATACTTTTACTTCAGATAAATTTGCAATTAGTTTGATCTCTGCACGATTACAGAATTCTCAAATTCTCTCTGATTTGTGTTTTTAAATGAATTATTATTTTTTATTATTAACCAAAAAATATTTACCTCACCCAGGCTGAATACCCAGAGAATATTTGGCTTTTTTTCTGTTTTTTTTTTTTTTCTTTTAAAAGTTATTAAAATTGTTAGCATCTTTCTTGCTGATCGACCAAATAATCGATCACCTAATTGTCTCAGTCTTTAAAGCTTTAACATAATCAATGCTGCAATAATTCGACCGTTTTGCAGAAAAGCAGCTTGGAAATTGTCCCTTCTCCTCACCATCTGGTTAGCTACTGAAAATATAACGTGGTAATTTACCTGTCAGCTGTCCTTGTGTGTTTGTATTTGTGGTTCAAGCTGCAACACACAAACCAAACCTCGGAGAACAAAAGCTTAAAGCCGAGTGAAGTTACTTTTTCCCAGATGAACTTCAGCCAGAAAAACAGTGTCTGGGATAAATTACGTGGAATGTGACTACTACACAACTTCACATACTTCTGCAGTATTTAAGAGTGTTTATAATCCAGCACCTGCCAAATAACAGCCGTGACTGTCCGTACACACATGCACGTATAAAATGCTGCTGGCCTACAGCTGATCGGGTTTCACTGTGACCGAGGAATCGTCTTGATGTCCAGTTTTTTTTCTTTTCTTTTGTCTTTAGAACAAAAGTAGTGTGGAAAATCCCATTTTCTCTGCGTAAATCCAGCCTTCGAGCGAGCGAGCGAGCCTGAGTGTGTGTGCGGATGGTGGAGACACATGAGAGGTGACGATGGAGAAGATGACAGATGACACTGTCTTTTATTTTCTCACAGCTGGATCATTTGTATGGAAATGGTACGCAGTTAATTTGAATTCTTGCTCTATTGCTTTGATGCTCCTGATTGCTTTGATAGCTACCTGCACGCACACACACGCACTCACACACACACACACCGTTACACTCGCTTGCACGCACAGTCACATGCCGACCGCTCACATGCTTGTATCTGCTGCCAGCTCTTCGCAGACTGTTGATAACCCTCCACCCCTTAAACAAAAGGACCTTTTCCTGAGCTGTTACAGGGAGACACACACACACACACACACACACTCAAGTATTGGTTGTAAGAACATTACTCTAATTCTCACAGATCTCTGCAGACTTACAGAGCAGTGGGTCAGATTGTGATACATGTGAGCATTTTCAATAGAAAAAGAAAAAAGCCAACAACTCGCTGATTGAAACCGCTGAACGTGCAACTATCTTTTACATGTTATATCCTAAAAGCGACTCCCTCACACTCAGCTCTCATCCTGGAGTGCTGCTACTCTACAAATAGACGGCTTGATTGTCCCTTTTCTGTCAGCCGCCCTCTCCAAAAAAAACTTCCTCTCTTCCTGAGTTTCTCCCTCTCTCTCTCTCTCCTTCCTCTGTTATGCGTTTCGGGTCTGAGGATCACGGTTTTATGCGCGTTGGCAGAATTCCTCTTTGCAGCTGGAATGCCGGGAATGCTCAGAAAACTGGGCACAGCGCGGCGGCGGCGGCGGCGGCCTGATCTGACATCTTCTTTGATGTTTTATAGAGAGTGAGTGATGAAGGGAGAGAAAGTGAGAGAACAGGAGCACGAGGTGTGGACGGACGGACAGACAACTGGAAGCATGAATGCATCCAGACAGGAATGTGTGCAAAGATTTCTGTATTAATTAACTGTATTAAAAAACCTAGAGTGAAGGAGTGTGTGTTAGTGTGCAATTCAGATCTGCAGGGTTGAAGTTAGCCTAATTCCACATCAAGATAAAGTGTTATTGTGGTGTCTCCCAACCCCTCCCTGCTCCTGTCGTCTCATCTCAGCTCCTGGCAGAAGAGTCGCCTCAAGTTTCTAGAAACAGTCTTATATTAACACAAAGAACTGCAAATACAAATGGGAGGAAAAGACTGTTTGCATAGCAGTTGGAGCCAATTCAGTTGTCGGCCTTCATTAAAATCCTTTAATAAAAATGTAAATTGGAGTTTAATACAATATTGGAGTTATTTCTTCATTATGTGGGTTGGTAGTTTCTGAATCCCAAATGGTTTTAGTATTTAGTTTTCAGAGGAAAGACATTTTTTTTTTTTTTTTTGGAAAATGTTCTTTTAACTCTTGAAAATGGTTTTGAGGATTCAAACATTAATTGCAAGAAAGTTAAATAACAAACATTTATAACTTTGGCCCGTGCCCAGAGACAGATGAGTGGTTTACTTTACGAGCATCGCTGTGCATGATACGAGCTGCAGTTTATCAGTCAGATTGCTGCCTCCTTCTTTGCTGCATGTTTGTCAGCGGTGCTGTTATCATATGAAGTCCTTTGTAAAACAGATTAAAAAAAAAAAACAACCCTCATCAATCAGTTCCAGATGTGCGTGTTGGTGCCTCAGCGAGGGGGCTGGGAGGGACACGCGCACTCGCACATGTCATGATGCGTAAGGAAGATTTCATCAATGACCCAGCGCACCCGCGCTCTCTGATGGCGTTGATGCAGAGTGGTCTCCGGGGCGTACTTCAGCACCTAGAGGAGACGAGCAGAAAGAGGGCGAGGATGATGATGAGACCGAATGGGAGGTGGACAGAAATTGTTCCCTGACTACAGCTGGTAGGTGTTTGCAGCTGACGCCAATAAATCCTGTTTGAATATGAACAAGGAAATAACAAGTGAAAGCACATTAGTCATGACAAAACACCACAGGAGTTCCACAGAAAAGAAAAACTCCCTGACAGGAATCGCATGAGTCATAAAACCTTGACGTTGAAGCAAGTGAGGTAAACCAGAATATAGATTAGACAGAAAAGGTTTGTGAGAGGTTTCTGAGTTGAGTGTGAAACCGAAAGAGATGAGAAATTGTTTTCTTTAAGGCTTCCAGTGTTTCCCTCCCCTGTTATTCATAACTGACTACACAGGAATTTCTGTATTATTTTTGAACTCATTCATTCCTTCCTATTTGTTTTCATGGTAACCTGGAGCGGGAACCCTTCCTGGTCGGGAAGCATCCTGGACGCATTGCCCAGGGACTCGATACTGGTTGTGCACAGAGAAAGCTGCATGCAGTAACACAGGGAGGAAACAAAGTAAAGAGCTTCAGCAAAACAAATTACAGATACGTGCAGATTTATCCAGCATGATGTTTTTTTAACCATGTCAAGAATCATGTTGTGACATTGTTGCATCATTATTAAACCATTACTCACACATACATTTAAAGCTGAGAATTGATGGTATCAAAAGATTTAGTCAGTCGCTACAACTGAGTGTGTTTGCCACATTGTTCGCAGGTGCCGCGGCTAATGTGAAAATAGAGTGGAGGTACAAATTGTTCCACAACTGATGCAGTGAATGTGTTTTTGCGAGGCTGCTGTGATTTATGTCACAGCAGTGAAACAACAGTCTGAGTAATAATGTGTTTCTTTAGAAGTGAAGGAACCTGGTGCAGCTCGGTGACTGTCGCTAAGGAGAAGAGGGGAGGATGGAAATCTACCGCAAGCACAAACACACACAACGCTGCCACGAGGACCCACATTCAGGCTGTATGTACAGTACATACGGACACAATGCACCTTCTCCCCCACTTACACACACACATGCGGAGGCACAATTACAACCCAAATCCCACTTTTGTCTAAATTCCCATTGTATGATTTTTAACAGTGAGAGAAAGAGAGACAGAGAGGGAGCCCTGTGGACCATGTTTCAATAATGAAGCTATGCAAGAACAAAGACACAAAGAGATGGAGGGAAGTGAGAGAAAAGAATGAATGACAGGCTTAGAGAACAAGAATGGTGCATTGCAAAGGGATAAATTGAAAATGGGAATTGGGAGGAATGAAAGGATGATGGAAGCCCGGAGAGAGAGGAACAGAGTGATAGAATGCTAACAATGCACTGAGAGAGATCTGGAGAGACCGGGAAGAGGAAGATGAGGCCGGCATAGAAATGAATGGAGGGGAGAGGCAGAGGGAAAGTGTGGGGTTGCTGGTGCATTGCTGCTTCATTGTTGATGCAGCGGCTGCCTCTGCACGCCCAGTTTCTCCCTCACTCCGCAGCTGAATCTCCTCCTCTCACTCGCACAACCATCATGTGCAGCCCCTTTTAGATATGCACCTAAAATGTGGTGGAAATGTATAAATATGTTAGTGTCATGTTTAAATAACCCCCTTCTGTAACTCCTGGTAAATGTTGGCACATTGCAGGAAAGGGTATGCACCGACGTATGTGGAGAAATACTGCACCCTGGTCTGCCTTTGTAAAAAAGGCTAATTATGTAAAAAATATTAAGAGTGTAATTTTTAGTACACACAAAAACAACATCAGTTAAAAGAGTGAAAAGATATGTTCTGAATGAGTCGATTTTAAAGTGTAAATGAGCCTAATGTGAGATCTATATAATCATGTTTTGAGGTCGTTTTTTTGTTGTTTCTTGTGCAGGATGAAAGTAGGAAAGTAAATACACTTCTTAAAATGTTAAATCATTGGAGTAAGCCCTGTCATTTGTACCTATGCACTGACATGATCAAACTGATTGAAATATAAAGCACAACTTTTAGGTTTTTAACATTTTTACATCTGATGAAAACATTTCTTTGGTCCATCACTATGCTTCTGACTGAGACTATTTTCTTCCTCCCTGATATAATCCTTTCTCAGCTCACTTCAGTTTCCCAGCAGTGACAAAACTCCCTTTCACACACAAGGTGCCAAATATCTGCCATTATAGAAAATATACATAATGGAAACCTATGCTTGAAAGCCTAAAAACCATTATCTGTCAGATAGATGAAACTGATGGAGTTTTTCTACTTTCACCCACTTTTCCTTTAATGAATCCTTCACATCTCAGTGTAGTTGAGATGCTCTCATGATGCTGGACGAAGCTAACGTGATGTCCCCTGTTGGTTTGTGGACTCGTGTTGTGAAGCCAGGAGTTTGCCATTTGAACGTCACCATGTTGGGTGTTTAGAGCCAGAAATGCCCATATTTGGATATGAAGGGAGGAGGCGGGTTTGACCCTTGAAATTGAGGACACTGCCCAATGTGGACGAGAGTCGAGTTCAGCACTGGTCTCGTTGTAGGAAACCCCTATCAATCAAAGTAACGGAGCTGATTTATTAATTTAATTTTTCCAGCCAGCACCTAGTGGCCGACGTGACTATTGCATTTTTTGGGTTCATTTTTAAACCTAGTAGCTTTGTCCATTTCTGTCTGCCATCTATGGTTTGTATGCAGTAGTGCTTCTAGGATCTTTGTCCAGTTTATGACTATAATCCTTGTCTTGCAGTATGTATGTGTGTGAGTGTGTGTTCATGTTACAAATCCCACCTCGTGTAGTTTGATAGTAGTTTTGGAGGCCTGACAGGTGCAGCCATTATTCCAGTTATTAGTCCCACAGCCACAGTTGCCTCCGCAGCGTTTCACCAGCAGACATCGAGGGAAGAAGACGGCGTTGGTGGTCTTTAGTTCCTCGCGCAGGTTCACAGAGTAGTTGCGGGGAGTACAGCTGTAGCGCTTGACGTCATCGTAGAGACGGTTCAGGTCAACTGGACGGTGAGGAGGAAAATAAGGAAATAATTAGCTGTAGCTTCACTGTGTATTTGCCTGTACTGTGAGTTTCCATTAGATTTATTTTGTTACCATGGCAGCTTATATTTTCTTTATTTTAATACATTTTATCTGCTGCTGATCACGATGTAAAACTGGTGGTAGGTTATGAGTCAACAACCTCATTGTTTTTCTACTACAACATGTTTTGGGTAAGAAAAGGTGAAAAAGACCAGAAGCTGTTTTGATTTGTTTGGTTACCTCTTGTGTATTGCTTTAGAGAGTTCATAAATAGAAATACGCAGCATAGTGGAGACACAGATAAATAAAGCAAAGTGACCGTGATTCACTCTGAAAATACGCTTAGTAGTGAATGAATGAATGACAATGGTTGGGGGGTGGAGAAGTGACTGGAAGGAAGAAAAACACAGATACAGTAAGACAGAACAAAAAGGACAGAAAGGAAGTGGTGGGCCATTAATTGATTTTAGATTAAATGTATTGATCATGGTCTTTGTTCATGTCATTACTTTGGAGAAAAAAAAAACCATCGTTTGCACACGGAGAACCTGCTGCTGTGGCTCCAAAGTAATTTCAGGAGCAGCAAATGGATTATTTGACAAGTTGATGGGAAATATGATGGGAACTAAGGGACTAACCAATGTGTCCAGAGGGGGAAAAACAGGAGCTCCAGAACCAGGAGCTTGATTGAAATCCATCTGTATCTGTATATATTTCATTATTATCGACATTAGCAAACACTGACTGATACACACAAGTCTTTTTTGTTGGGCTGCGTGATAAGAAGTTAGAGTTGAACATTTCTGAAGAAAAACACTAATAATGTGTGTTCTCTGTGAAAGTACATAATTCAGAGGGACCACAGGAAGTCTGAAGAATGGATGAAACAGAAAAAAAGGAGAGAGATGGGAGGAAGGAAATTAGATGGCAGAAGAAGAGCAGCAATCAGTGGTGGATTGACTGCTTACTGATTATGGTCATCAGCAGGATAATAATCAACACGCTGTCCACGCCAGGGGTGACGAGAAGAAAAGTGAACCAAAGATTTTTCAGTCTGATAAATACAACTCAATAAAGGTCAAGTGCAAGAAAAACCCATTGAAGTAAAGCCTTTTTTCATTCAAAGAAATGAACAAAATGTGTAAAAAAAACAAAAACAGTTTACATCACTATTGCTATGAGTACAAATCCCTTAAATAGGCACATAAATATCTGGAGAAATTAATTAAAATGACCAAATTTCATGAATTTTTCCCAACATTTCCCAGGATGTATTTTTTCCCCATTCAGGGGGATTAAATCTTTTCTCCTTTTTATGTATTTTTTTTCTGGCAACTTTTAAAAGACTTTATAAACAGTTCATTACCTATATTCCTATCATACTTTCTGTGCTTATTTTTTATACACTTAATCACTATTAGACATTTAACAGTAAAATAAAGTGTAATCAATATTCAAGACCTTTACATGATCTAAAAAGTACAAAAAAAATGTGTTTTTACTAAAGCAAATCCTCTCAAAATAAGAGAAATAACAGCACTTAGTACATGTTATTGTTCATGTAGGTTATTTTGGATTTAGACATAAATTATGAGAATATTTTTGAATGCTGGTATGAGGTCACTTCATAGTGATTCAAAGTATACCCCCCCACCCACCGACTGCATTCCCCAGGATGCAGAAACCATTTAATAGATATAGACCCTGAGCTGTATAGATGTACTGCAATGTTTGTGCCCTTGTCCTTTACCCATAATTGCTGCCTGTCGCTATTTTGCACAGAAAATGTCCTTCAGTCGTAACAAAGTCGTGAACGTTGTAAATATCACAGTATGTTTTTTTTTTTTTGGGGGGGGGGGACTAGTCTGCAATATCCAGTAATGCAACACCAATGTAATGATTTCATTATCACAACCAAGGAGATTATGTTTTCACCTGTATTGGTTTTTTTTCTCTCTTTCTTTTTTTTTTTAAGCAAGATTACTGAAAAACTATTTAAAAGATTATTACATTTTGATCAGAAGTTGGGATCCTGTCCAAAAAAACACAAATGAATTGAGATCCCAGTGAAGGTTTTCACCAAGATGGTGTTGCTGTCTCACCACAAGAGGGCAACAGAGGTCAGTCTATAGCATCAGTACAGCTGGATAATTACTTGGCTAAGTTTTGTGCTCTCTGAGTGCTTTCTGGTTTGTATATTTAATTTAATTAAACAAAACACACACTCACACGCACACACACACACACACACACACACACACACACACACACACACACACTCACACACATACACACACAAGTATAAATTGTGCATTTCACCGACTGTAAAACCAGAGTTTAACCTTTAAAGTCCTCGTCAGTGATGATAAAC
>OOFC01048501.1:88623-113311 GCA_900323345.1 Pseudochromis fuscus
GTCAGGATGCATGCACAAAAACACGTATGCACTCAGGCACTCACACGAGCTGACATGCACAAACAGAAAAAATGCACAATCAAACCCACACACACACACACACACACACACACACACACACAGCTAAGCATGTTTCAGTTTATTTGTTCAACATTTTAGAAACATTTTCAGTATGGATTATCCAGCAGTAAAGTACCGTATTTTCCGGCCTATTGAGCGCACCTGTCTATAAGCCGCTACTGAATTTATTCAAACAGTTTCATGTGGTCCACTCTGACCGGGCCTGATGTGACGAGGTGTTTAAGTTCAAAGCTTCGGAAAAAAGGAGCGGCTTATAGTCTGGAAAATATGGTAGATTTATTTTGATATTTAATAAAACATGTAAGTGTGCAAACAGTGAGCTCCAATTATGAGAATGCAACTGTTTCAAGTTACCTGTGTGCTTTAGTGTGATTGTTTAATTATGCTGATAAAAATAGGTGTGAGAGGTTATAAATATTCCCTTAACGATCTCCTACAGTCCACAGGAGACTTCTTTGAGCTCCATGGGAGGTGCTCATTGGGCTCCAGTCTGATGCTTCACTGCCTGCAGAAAGTACCATAGAAGAGGGTGACTGAACAACCCATTAGCAAAAACAACATGACAACAAGAAATTACAGATGCATTCACCTTTATGCTAGAATGCAACTGTCCTCTCTTTAGGAGAAAGAGCACTAAACTAATCAAACATAGTAGTGGTTTGATCACTCAAACATATAAGTCTTACCATTTAGGTAATGATGGGGGACCTTGTTTATACAGAATAGTCTGGACCACAGAGAGAAACAATCGCCTGTCTGAGACCATTCAGGGGCCATTCAGGGTTCACACTATGAGGGCCTGTGCAAATATTGGCATCTGCTTACTCCAATGTTCACCAATCAATTTTCTCTTCAGTCTCATAGTCCCTATGAAAGACCCTGAGATAATCTGAAGCAGAATACTTTGCTGATAAATGTTAAATGCTGGAATATTTTTAAACAAGTTCATTTGGTGTAAAGGTGAATGGAGGTTTTTTTTTTAGGCAACTTTTCACTTCATTAAGTTCAATAGGTTTTTACAGCCCAACACAAGAATAAAGGACTTGTCAAGATCAATATTTGCAGTGAACTGCAAGAGTGAATCTTGGTGAGATTGGCTTTCATCGGGTCCAAGTGACCACTGCTTTTAAGCTTTGCTGCAACAGTGTAACAAAGGAGTTCAGTCACGCAAAAGAAACAGCCTTCGAAATTGCATGGAGTATTAGGATAACAATGACATGTGTATGTGTGTGTGTATAAGGGAGGAATAAACCAAAGGAAAGTGCAGTGGGGTCAACAGACATCTAATGCTATTGATAATCAATAAGCAATTGTACACAAAAAGAAAAATCTTTGCAGTGGGGGTTTCCATTCATGTCACATGTTGGTTGGAAGCCAGATGAACAATGAACCACAATAAAGAGATACAAGGTTTTTCCACTCACTCGTATCAAGTGTTGTATTGAGTTGTGTTGCTGCGGTCCTTCAAGGTAGCATGGTTGACCTTAACCAACCTGTGCACCGAACACCTAAACTCTTTACATCCTGTCCTACCCTAAAAGCTTCCCACTGACAAACCAGATGGACGGATTGTAAATGACCTTCACCATGCTTAATGTAGTTTTATTATCTGTAATTTTTGTTTTGTCAGTTATTTATATTATTACGTTTACAATGAAAAAACGAAGGCTTTTATTTTGAAAGGGCTCGTCTTGAGTAGGGAGCATAGACTGTAAGGAGGGTTAATTATTTACGGAAAAACATCCCCAAAAAGAAAGAAAAAGGTTGTCTGAAATAGGCACAAGGTTTGTAAGTGTTTTATTTCATATTGTTTTTAATATTGTGTTACATTATTATTGTGGTTTGATAGTTTTCATCTGAGTTTAAGAAAGGATGCGTGTGCTAGCAATATGCTATGTCGTCGATAAATAACTTAAGAGAGCTAAGGAGTTTGATTTCATGGTGGTTTATAAGTTGTAAAGTTCATTCTAATTCTAAGGAGTTTTTACTTTGCTTTATGTTTGCTTTTAGCTGTTACGGCGTGTCACATAGCATTAAAGACATTGTGAGCCAGCAGTAAATCAGACCATCATTTAGCCGGGGATGCTACAGCACTTATTGTGAAGCCCTTCACCACCCTTCTGCTGGTAAGGTGAAAAAAACTGGCACCAAGCCAATGCGGTTTTACCTCCATCAGTGGAAAAATATTTTTGATATTTTTTTAATTTCATGCCGAGTGAACAAACAAACAAAAGATTAGACATACTGCATGTGCAATACAGAGAAGTAATACAGCACATGAAAGCTAACTGTAAGCACATGAGCTGTATGTGTTTGCATGCTCCTCTAAAATCCCTGCATTATGTCTTGGAGACAGCTGCTGTGTGCACATCTGCTTCAGACTAAATAAAAAGTGGATTATTTCTGCACTGGTGTGAGTATTAACAGGTTAAACGAGGACAACTGATTCAAACCTGTGTGTCGGTGCCACATTAATTTTGGATGAGTTGAGACAAGACGATTGTGTGAAAATCAGTTTATACCTATCTGCTCATTTGAATAAATCTGCGTATCTTTCTATAAAAATTGCAAGAAATTTAGGAGGATCATAATTTTGTCAAAGCAAATCAGCATAACCTGCTTAATTTCTTTCTAATAATAAAAGACTGTGTACAACCTGGTTGGAGGTTTGAAGAATGTTGGAGTATTAATATAACCCGATCATCACCACTACAGGTAGGCATATTATTTACTGCTTGGCATCAATGTCCTAAAATATTTGGACATTAAAGATGGCATATTATGAAAATTTCCAGCTTTATATTTATAGTCTTGACCTCCTCTGGAGTTTTGCATAGATTGCAGTTAAAAAGTTTAGCCAGGTGTAGTATGAGCATCCAACAGAAAACACAGAAAAGCATAATGGTCCCTCTTTATAATTATGATTTAAAAATATATATCTCATGTTTCACCTGACCGCAGGCAAAATATTAACTCATGAATCTATGGAGGGAGTATATGAATTTCTGTCATCATCTCAGAGTCTAGTACATACCTGGCCTTCATTTAGACTGAGTAAACAGACTGCTAATTATTGTAACTAATATTATTAACTTCTATTCTTTTTACAATGTTAATAGCAGAAAAACAGATTTTCCACAAATTAAGGTTGAAGGAGCTCAAAAAATTGTCTTTAACATTATTTTTGTAATATTTGCTTTGACTCCCTGAGGTGACACTAGACCTGTGTAAAAGAAATGGAACACAGCCACATTCAGCCATCTGCTACTGTAATGGCTCTGATGGGAACATTCAACACTGTCTAACAGGTAAGTGTGGTACTAAGGTGTGTGTTTATCAGACTGAAGATGCAGGTTGTATGTGAGTATGCTGTGAGTGTGTAGGCATGTATGTGTGTGTGTGTGTGTGTATCTGTCTGTTCTTCTGAGAGTTGGGTCTGTTTAAGGGGAATAAGTGTAATTTCAGAAAAGCAGTGGTGTGGAACCCTGTCAGGCTGTGGAGGAGGAGAAAAGACAGACACAGAGAGAGCAGCAGGCAAGACTGTGAGAATGACTTTGTCACTCACAGAAGCCACCGACATGAAAAAGTGTAATGTCTGCACACGAGTGTATGAATATCACACAATATATATTCTGCTGTAATGTTCACCGCAAATATTTATGATGTTTATTTATGAGAGTATTATTCAGCTTTTCTTATTCATGTGTGAGGCTGAGTTTCTGCCGGTTTAAAGGAGTCTCAATTAAAATTACTATCAAGCTTGCTGTCCTTCATGAGAACAGGGTTGGGTGTCAGCCCTTTGTGTGTGTGTGTATGTGTGTGTGTGTGTTAATGAAAACAAAGCTAAGCTGCTGACTGTGGCAGATTTCTGCTCTGCTACACAGGTTGAATTTCCAATTAGAGAGAGCTACGCCGGCGTATCAAAGACCTGCAGCACCCTCGCAGCCCCAGGTGTAGTGCTGCGCAGTGTATAAACTGCCCTTATACAGAGCTTTCTCATGCCAGCCCAGCACACACATGCACTGATAAATAGAGATAGATTTGCTGTCAAGTACAAATATTTACTAAAGAACAGGGGAGCCCTCGGGTAGAAAGACAGGGAGGGAGTGCAGGATGGAGATATGGAGGCACAGGTGAGAGGGACGGGGTCAGAGGCGTTCAGGTCTGCTCCATGCTTGAATGCTTTCATACAACACATGTACACTCTCTTTGGTGTGTGTAATAAGCATATTAATTTTCATATCTGCACAAAGACATCCGCTCTGGCTACAGCCTGAGGACAGAATGTACTGCCTCAGTGACTCCAGGTCAATGGCACGGACTTCATAGTAAAGAATTACCTTGTACTGGTCCTGTCTCGTCTTAAATCAGTCACTGACTCACAATGAGACCCCCCCACCCCCAGAGGGCAAAGTGCTTATTCGATGATGCAACAACTTAGTCAGGCATTTTTTTTTTTTTTTTTACAATATATGAGCCAGAGCTGTTTTTTTCCATTATGATCTTTTGTCAGTCAGTCAGTCAGTCATCTTCCAGACCTGCTTCTCCAAACTTGGGTCGCAAGGGTCTGCTGGAGCCTATCCCAGCTGTCATCGGGCAGGAGGCGGGGTACACCCTGGACAGGTTGCCAGCCTATCGCAGGGCTAACATATATACAAACAACCATTCACCTACGGTCAATTTAGTTTGATCAATTCACCTAACAAGCATGTCTTTGGACTGTGGGAGGAACATGCAAACTCCACTGCACCACCATGCCATGATCTTTTGTATTTATAGAAAACAAAATCAGTAAACGTGTATTATTTTTTTACTTCTTTGTCTAGTTTGTTGAAGTTAAATACACAGATGAATTTCTACCTTTTTATATTCCTTCTTAAATGTCAAGTTAACTATGCAGAGACACTCAACTACAAGACAAGCTGATGTTATTGTGGCACTCTACCTGCACATGCTGGACAATGCAGTTTTATGTAAGTGTACAGCTCTCCTTGAATATGAGGCAACAACTGTGCTCCATCACAGTCGGTGACTAATTCCCTTCGAAGTAGAAAGCCGTACGCTTTCTGCTCTGCAATGCTGTATCACTGAGTTTAATGTATAGCTCAGTGTGTGAGACAGGGTCTCCTGCTGTGTGGGTCTGTCTCGGTCAGCACAAGGCTTCACGCTCTCCCCTCCCCTCCATTACACAAGCTATACCAAAGACCAAAGACTGCACCAGTCTGCAGAGAAATACTGTGAACGCTGCAAAGTTTCTGAGGATCACCATCTGCAGGACAATAAAAATGGATGACAGCATCACTGCCTTCAACCTGCTGCATTAACTTCACTAGGTCAACATGTCACAAGTCCTCTGCACTCAGTATCAAACATACAACCCTGTATTCTGCTGTCGATTAGAGTATCTGCTTGATCAATATGGTCCTGTTACTGAGAACAATATTAAAATTAAATAATATTATTAACAGCTGCACAATTTTCCCTCAGTAATTATGAATGGGATCATCACAAAGAGCAACCAGCTAATTTTTGCATAATGTTCTTATATGGATACATGAATTACCCATTATGCATTTCTTTCTAATAGGGGAACCAGACTCTAATGCTACTTTTTCCATTTCCATGTTACTTTTTTAATGCTGCAAAATGTGACATTTCCTTACTTTCCATGTCTGCTCTTCGGCTGTCCTGCTTCCTGTCTGGCTTTTCTTTTTTCACCCTATTGTTAAATGTGTCAGCACATTCTGATCTCGTTATATTTAAAGGAAGTGAAAGTGACTGTGAAACCAAAGAAATGCCAGCACATACAGTGGCAGTAGTAACGTTTTACAGATAAGATAGAAATAGATAAAGTGATGTGTGTTTAAGGTGATGTACATATGTTTATCTTTATCCTACATGTGTGAAGGTATGTATGTATAGGCCTCAGAGTGGTTGTAAAACTTGGATATGTGTGTTTTACCTTTATTATGTCTGGTTGCCAGATGATAGGCCTTGGGTTTATACTGTATGTATGTCCGGGTGTAGATGCTGTCCAGGTCCTGTTTCCAGGTGTTCGGGTTCAGGCTCCTGAGAAGCTGCTCCACAGTGTCGAAGGAAGCTATTGTTTTGTCTAAATCCTCCAGTGAGAAAGGAACCTCCTCCGTGACCGCCGCTGACGTCCTTCCTGCACCGCTGTCGTGCTAAGAGCAAAGGTCAAAAAGTTACTCACTCTATTATTCAGTTAATGTCATTCAGTTATTAATTTATAGCATTATTACACACATCAAAATCACAGGATCCTTCTTGGGTAGGTCATATTATCATATTATTCATCTTCACTATTAGGATTACTAAAGATTTAGTGGACAAGTCACAATGAGGTTTTTTTCACCCCGATGAAGCACTTGGCTGGATTTTATATTTCGAGCATGTTTCTGTCCAAAATGTGGAATCTGCACAGAGATATTTTTGCAGAGGAAATGTTCCAAACTTGTCGAAAATCCTTGACAATGTTATTGAACTCTTAAAAAAAACCTGCAGATTTGTGGCAGGGAGGTCAACACTGTTTTGAAAGCAGTGAAAAGAAAGAAATCCAGGGATCCATGGGAAGATACGGAGATGTCAACAGATAACCTCCACACTACCTACCACGAGCATAAAGGTCACAGTCACCGGTGTCACTCTGACAAACACTTTCAGGCTCCTAAAAATGTATTTCCTTAGTCTATATTTGGTTTTCTCTCCAAGTACTTGATGCATTTTCATCTACGGTAATACACTGTCGTTAGATTTGACTATTGAGAAGTGTGATTAAAAACACTATTCACAGCATTTACTGTGATTGGACGAACTCTCCACCAACATCCAATCTACTCACAGACAACGTGTATGGATGAAGGGAGTTCCTGTTTATGGTCCTTGAAAGATTGGATCCCAGTGACAGCAGCCTTAAACAAAACCTGGGCGTGACCTTGACTTAAACTTGAAAATCCTACAAATCATCAAACCCTTAGAAGCAACAGTTTAGCCCTATAAATAATTATAATAAGAGTTTTATGTTTTTTTTTTAAACCTGCTATCATTATTGATTCTCTTAAAAAAAAAAACACTCCCCCACCTCTGTATTGATTTCCACCTGAAATACATATATGAAACAAGTAAAGACAAGAAAGCTAAACACAACATGTCCTACTTCTCCAAAGAATCAATCTAATATAACACATGCACTTTAAAAACACAGGGCAATGAACACTGGGGACAAACACAGCCACAAAAATAGCAACAAATCACACAGATGATTGTCAGAAGGCCACTGCTCCCCGCTGGTTTTCTAGATAGAAAATCAAATGCTTACAGCGTGTAAGGGCTATTATACTACTGACGTCAGTTGCCAGGTCAAAGAACAAGTGATGAAAAGATTTAGTGGCTCATGGGAAGACATGGTTCAGTAAAGCTAACATATAACCAGAAGGACTCCTCCGAGACTTTAATATTTGTGTTACGTGTTAATATTTGTTGTAGGAGTTCAGATAAAGTTACTTAAGTAAAATAAAACCTGAAATGTAACTTTACCTTTCTTCAAAAATGTGATTTCTTACTATTTAGAGTAAGAATATAAGAAACACCCTCAAGATTACCACATAAACGAAGTGAAAGTTTCTTCATTTTTCTAATTAATGTTTTACAATATGTATGTGCTCAGGAGAATGAAACACTACTGACAAAACTTTAACCTTATACCACCATAAATCATACAGAAAACCCATATAGCAGCTCTGAATATAAAGTGGAAAAGCCCCACAAGCCACACATGTGCATCCCCTCTGCACAGGCAACGCCATATCCTCACATACACACGCAAAAAAATTATACACCCATATACATATACCCAGAATCAACCCATGCAGAAAAACTTCCATCCAGCCCAATGCACACTAATTACTATGATCACACATGTCAATGAACTCCATCGCTCTTATACACGGACACACACAAATTATACTGATTACATGTACTTATAAAAACATTAGTCTAAGGAAGCATGTCATTTTACATTTCAAGCTTCATGCATAATAAATAGAGTACATGCATCCTTGAATGGATGCTGTGTGGGTGTGCGCTGGCCTATGCAAATGGACCATATGTCACAATTATTAGTGTAGCAAAGTGTAGTATGTAGCAAGTATGAAATGGGCACCTTTTTCCATGTTGGTTTACACATTTTTTGCCTCTGCTTTACCAATTCACACGCTCACACACAAATGGCTGCAGACCCGCCATTTGAGTGGGGTACTGGGGTTGGAAGGCAGGAATAATATTGTCTAATACCGATGATGATGACTGACATATTCCAAACATGGCATTTCTTTTTCATAATATAAAAATAATAAGCATTAATTTTAGGTTTTTACCAGCTTGTGCATGACTCACCAACATGGGCATTGTGACGGCCTCCCAGTTTTTACTGGATGCAGGTAGAAGTGAGTCAACCTGCAAGAAATGTAAAACAGAAATAACCGATCAACAATCAGCTGAGAAGATACTGGATAAGAAACCACACTAGGGAGAAGAAAGAAAATGATACTTCATTATTAATGAATGAGAACAAGAGCATGTGTTTCTTAATTTACTACACTTAAGAGGCTTTTCAGCAGTAAAAGCATCTTGATTTGGATTGATTGAGAACACCAGGAGAAATAAACCTAATTCCCAGAACAAATTAATATGAGATTTAGGTTGGGACACAACAAGCAGTGACTCCAGGGGAATAAAAAGGATATTTCTTTTTAAAGTGGAACAATCTCCTTAAAAGTCTGCACAAGGACAACAGGGTTGTAACATCCCTGTACTGCTGAGGGTATCCTGGCTTTCATTGGGGACATACCTTAATTACTAATTACTTAGGTTTCATCAGTTTAGTTTTCATATTTTGAGTTTGTGTTGATTCTTCAAGCAGATTTAACTTTTTTTTTTTTCAAAATAAAAGTCCACTACTTGTGTTTTAGTGGACAGAAACCTTTCATTTCTTAGCCATGCTTCTATTGTGAAATTATTGCAGGTACACTGTTGAAATTATTCACTGCTTATTCCCCCAGCTTGTTAGGGATCCAGCCCATTATCTGTTTATATTGCCCAGAGAGAGGGCGCTGAGAGAACCAGCTTTTAATTGACGACCTGATTTTATTGCTATTGCTAAGGCAAATACAAAATCACTGACAATAGCTGGCTATAAGGACAGCTGGGTAAAGTGGATTAAGATCATACCAATGCCTTTCCTTTCCATTGCTGTTTAAAGGGACATAATCTTCAGTCACTCCTCCCTCCTCTATAGGACTTTTTGCACTTCATGCATCTACTGCATACAGATTAAAAGATCCAAATCAGTGTGGATTGATTTGTGAAGAAATAGAAGTAAGTCTCACGGAGGAGATGGATACTGACTGAAGAATGCTGTTATTGAGGGTTGCATTTTAGTGCCACCTGGGTGACATTTTCAAAAATCTCTGAGGCATAACAGTCATGCTGCACATACTTCCACATTTACTCAGTACTTTATTCCTACAATTCCCACACTTATCAACCAAAGTAGAAGTTACCGTCAGGGAGGGTGGAGGTCAGCCAACTGAAACCATATGTAAAGATTAGGAGAGGATCATGATCATCAGGTGCAATGGAAACTCTGCTAAAGGTAAATTCTTCCATCTATCACTTCTCATAGATATATATTTTACTTTTCCAATAGCTGCCCTGCAAACACAACTGGGGTGGAGCAATCACATGTTTTCCAAGATATTCAGGTGTCTGCCTGTCGAGCTGGTAGACTGTCAATGTGTCAGCAAAAATCCTCAAAGAATTTCCAATGAAGCTGGTCACAGCATGTCTTCGTTCGTATGTGTGTCTGTGTGAGAAAGAAATCAGACTCTGGTCAAAGCACGTTTAGGTGATAAACTCATCCGACTGACATATTTGGCTCACATTCACACATTCTTTGTCTTTCTCCCTTTCTACACACACACACACATGCACGCACACACACATACACACACTGTCTCTGTGATCACCCTCTTTCCACACACACACATAAAATCTCGCCGGCTATCGAATCCCTCTCCTTGAAGAGTCTTAAATACCAACTCCGGTCAATGTGGAACAGTAAATCTGTCTCAACTGCACTTCAAAGACACAGTGCCCTCACTTTGTCCTGGTGTGTGTGCGTGAGTGTGTGTCAGTGAATGTAATAGAGTTGACATCAAAGCAGGTCAGTGTGCAAAGGTTTTTGTTTAACAGATTCTCGCATGTGGCCTTTGGATAAATGTACTCACACACATAAATGCACACTCGAACCAGCTGCGAATGAGGTCAGAAGGGTTCCTGTAAGTGTGTAAGTGTGTGTGTGTGTGTGTGTGTGTGTGTGTACTTGTATTACTCATGTTGTGAGGACAGAAATCTTTATCTTTTCAGGTTAAGACCTGGTTTAGAATGAAGTTTTTGGTTAGGTTAAGATGAGTTCAAAAGTTGTGGTAAAGCAACTAGAGGACGTGGTTAGAGTTAGTCAACAACCTCATGGAAACATAAGTGTGTGTTAGCGTGTGTGTGCCTGTCTGTGTGAGTAAATGCATGTTTACAGACCCAGTCCCATTTCCTGTAAGATCAAATGCTTCATGTCAGGCACATCTGGACACTTAATAGGGTTGAAAGTAAGACAGTAATCATTACTTTTGTTGTTTGTGTTAAATGAAAATGTTATGTGCAAATGTACATTTTTTTGTATGTGATAGATTAAACCTTAATGCAGGTTTAATTGGATTAAAAAATGTGGTTGCTTTTCAAATTGTAGATTGGTTGGCCTCACTAGACATAAAGAAAACTATTTAAATTGGTCTTTTAGGTCGAAGCTATTTGATGTTTGACTTTTAAAATGAGTTTATAAAGAGTAAGTCATGCAGAATGTCTGGTAAACCATGGATCTGTGTGGGGGAAATCGAAGGACAGCAAGTAATGCTGCATTTTTTTCTGAAGTCAGAATCAGATAAACAGGTAGAAACAGGATTAAAGTTACCAATTTATCCTGTTTTTAAAGTTATTCACTCAATTTTCCAGCAGGTAGTTTTCAGTCCAGATAAAATCAGGAAATTGAGTCGTCTATCCTGAGGTTGCCGAGGTGCCGTTGAGCAAGGCACCCCCACCCCCACCCCCCACGCATGTTGCAGGGCCCCTATGTGTATATGTTTGCATGTATGTGTGTGAATTGTTTACAGGGGCCTGTAGGGTGAAGCTAGTTGTGTGTGTACAATACATGCAATGACAAAGACTTCTTCTTCTTCTTTGTTTTGCTTTCACACTGCAAACGTACCATTTAATAAGTGGTCTTGATCGAGTGGCTCAATCCACACCAAACTTTCACTGACACCTTTTACACAAGTCTGAATGAACCAAACCAAATGAGCGACTGCACCAGAGGTCTGTTACAAGAAAACAGGTCAGGTGTGACTGCACCTCAGTTAATAATCAACAGATTAACTGATGTAAGTTTGTTTTAAACAGCAGTAAAAACATCAAATTGTGACATATTTACAATTGGGATTTAGTTATATATCATTATAATAACCGAGGATGTACACAAGAGTCTCTGTAAATGTCAGGTAGAAAGACTGAGAAGAGTATAAACTGCAGCAATGTGAAACTCCAGCTTCAAATATAAGTCCACAGGACGTCCAGGGATCTTTTCAGAGAGCGTTTTTTCAACTTGCTAAAGCAGACTCATTTGTAAGTGAACTGTTTTTGAATTGTCTAATTTGTGAAGCAATATTTATTCTGGAGCCAAAATGAAACATTTCAAGCAATATTGCCACATCACTGGCGGTGAGGGAATAGGTTCTTATTTACAGTAGCAGCCTAGTGGAGGGGACATCAGGGAGCTGCCCTTTTCAACCTCCATTTTGTACAGCTGGACACTGGGGCAGCTGAGGATTAAGTGCGTGTGGTAGATGGAGAGGAAGGCGAGAGTGTTTCCCTGTTGACTTTTACCCCGCACAGGCAGTTATCTCGCTTACAGCCAGAGGACGTTTAAGTTTGCAGATAAATCACGTTGGCTACATTTCTGCTGTCTCATTTATGTCCAAGTCTATGCTAATTTTCAGGTTAGAGCCCTGAACATATTTCTCCTCATGTGACTCTAAGGACTGTCATGGAGTTTACTGGGATACATTTGTGCCTTATTTGTAGCATATTTACTCAAACACATTTAGCTTCATCCCAGGTCATGATTTATGGAAGTCCAGTCTGTATGGGACGTACACTAAGATAATAAAATGAACACCAGAAGAAAATGGACTGCTGTAAAATGTTCTGAAGTCTTACAAAGATAATTTTAGAGCTGCTTCTGTTCACAATAAATATAATGAGGCAGATTTATGTTCATATTCTGAGCCTTCATAAAGAAATGGCTCTTAAAATGTTTATCTTATGCAATCAAAAGCACTCATTACTTCATGTAAGGCTGCTCTGCAGATGATGATTCGCACCAGCTGAAAACAAGATTTGAAAAAGGATCAAAGAACAACAATTTTGGGGGAAAACAGTGACATGAATAATGAGTAAGGCCTCTGTTTGAATGTAGTGTTGCCTGCAGAGTTTTTTTTTTTTTTTTTTTTGGAGGGTAGAGCTGTTGTATTCAGACATAAAAGTTAGTTTCGCTCCCAATCTAAAAGCAATCCAAACTCAATGTGCATGAAGTAATCTTTATAAAAAACAGACCCAAATTCAAAATAGACCCAAGGATAATGACACCCAATCTGAGATTTAGTCGACCTGATCAGACCCCATTTACACTTGTCATTTGAAATAAGTTATTTTGTAAAGATAAAGTCCAGATTCATTTAAATACACGTTTGTTTACATTTACCCACATTAGTATTGTATTCATCTCCATTAGCCAGATGTGATTGCAATTCCACTTGAATTTCCTGAGCTACATGCAAATCAGCTTTAAGCCGCACTCCAGCCAAGAGGGTGGCAGATGACATATTAAAGGTTCAGCTCAACTACAAAAAGTAGCCTAAACAAAAAACGACAACAACGCTGCAGCGGTATGATGCTCCTCTAATTAACAAGCAGACATATAGGTTCATTATGAGGAGCAATACATGCCATTTGTTCCCTGAATACCACAGTTCAGGATTTTTCATTTTGCCTTAAAGACTAAATTTATGTCACTTTTTTTTGGAGCGAGCATCTAGTGCCAGTCTCAGGGTCTCACATTGGCCTCACTTTTGAGAGCCCGTTGCTTTGTTCATGTCCATATACAGTTTATGGTTAGAATACAGATGGGTTGTTATCATGCTAGACATAGCTGCTAGTAAACATTGACTGCTTGTGGATATGGATATGGTTAATAAAATAATGTTTAATGTGGGTTGTTTAATTTAGATAGACAGATAGACATCCATTTGCAGCCATTTGCATGAGCGACATGATTCCAGCTGATTCTGACAGCCAACAAGCGAAGCTTCTGTACACTACCGTAATGTAAGTAATATGTACGGAACGCTGCACGTCACGGCATCACTCCAGCCCCCTGCATCACCGCTGTAATGTATGTACCGTATTTTCTGGACTATAAGCCGCTACTTTTTCTGACGTTTTGAACCCTGCGGCTAAACACAGGTGTGTATCATATATCAGCGGCACGAAGCTCATTAGCTTTTCACAAGCCAGCAAGCTCCGCGCCGCCGATACATTTAGCCTCGTCACATCAGACCCAGTCAGAGTGGACCACATGAAACTGTTCGAATAAATTCAATAGCGGCTTATAGAGAGGAGCAGCTTATCGACAGGTGTGCTCAATAGTCCGGAAAATACGGTAATATATATGAAATGCCGGTAATTCGCTCAGTGTTAGAGGTTTTTATGCCGGTCGTTTTATTTTTGCTGTATTTATCTGCCACATCTTGAAGGCCGGTACGTGAAACTAATGCTTACATTAAACCGGTCCGTGGTGCAAAAAAGGTTGTGGACCCCTGATTTAATAGATATAAGATAAAAGGAGGCTAGGTAGAGCCTCCAGTTATTTTTGTATGTTTGCCCCCTCAATCCAGATATAAATATTAAAAGATATTTTTTCCAAAGTCCATAGGGTTGTCCTTAGAGGACATTTTGGAGCAGAGTTAATGTAACATGAAGTACATTTTTATGCATTAGGCCTATTTCCCTGCATTTCACGTACATATCCAAACCCTGATTGTATACTTGGTGCTGAGCTCTTAAACCTGCAGCTTAATACTGCGCCTGAACTCCTCCTGTAACATGGAAGCTGCTGCTCTGCTAATGTGCTGCTATGCTTTTTTATGCAAACACGGTGTCAGCGTCTAAGATACTAGAAACCCAGAGGGGATATAAACATTTTAAACTTGTTAAGGGTTTAGTAATAAAACTGCTTTGTTTTTTTATTAGATGCTTTTTCTTGTATGTCTCCACTCTGTCTTTTCTCTCTATTACAGTAGCTTTGTTCTTACTTTCCCCCTATGGTTTTATCCTTTATCTAGTCCACCTCAGTCCACTCCGTATTGCCAACTACCTCACAACTTGCTCTCTCACCCTCTGCCTCTCTCTTTGTCTCTCTCAGTTCAGGTTGTTTTAGTCATTAGCTGACATGCTGATACCATCTCAGACACCTGTTCTCTCCTTCCAATCCTGCTTCCTCTCGTTCTCTCTGCCTCCTTTCCTCTCTCTGCCTCCTCTCCTCCTCCCTCTTATCTGTTCGACAGGTCTGGAGAGAACAAATTAGACCTGCTAAATTAAGCCACACACAGAGCTCCGGTCTAGCTGGAGGGAAACTCTGTGTGTGTGTGTGTGTGTGTGTGTGTGTGTGTGTGATGGGAAGACACAAACACTCCCAAATGCAGGAGCTCTTTGAAAAATGGGTAAAAACTGATCAAATGAGATAAGCCTCAAGAGTTGGATTCTGTTTTAAATGTACAGAGGTGTGATTATTTGACCAGAGGAGAAATAACAAAGGTTGAAGAGAGGGGGACGGCAGGGAAAAGCAGAGTCTGAGAGGGAGAGATAAGAAAGTTGTTTGTGATTTGCTCAGCGGCAGAAAAGTAAGTAGGTACATTTAGGCAAGTACGCTATTATGAGATGCTTTTACTTTTTTTTTTTTTTGTCATTATGTCAGATTAAAAATGGGGACACGGGCTGTTGAGTGGTCTTGGTTGAGGTAGTTAATGGTTATTAAGCTCAAACATGCAGCTTATGGTTGTGAAATTTCTCCGTTTCCTACAAGTACAAATTGTAATGACGGCGTTTTAACACCATATCTATCAAAAGCAATATAAAAACGCCTCCATGAAAGGAAAAGATCATCAGTAAAAGCAGTATCTCTCTCTCCTTGTCTCTCTGCATGTCTTGGCCTTTATCCCATCTGCTTTCACACCACTTTTTTTTCTTAGATAATAAGCAGTGCCATCACTTCAACCCTGTCTGTGATGCTGTGTCTCTTGCCCCCCCTCCTCCTTCCTCTGTATTCATAAAAGAGAAAGCCAGGAAACATCTTTAAATGCCTCTCTGTCTCTCTGTTGCTCTTTCTCTTACCCTTTCCCCTCTGATTATAGGGTGGGAGAACGTCTTCAAATCAGAGTCCCTCTCTTTCTTCCTCCTGACAGAATGACAAAGCTAATCTCCTTATCCATTCGTTTGACAGCTTTTAAGAGAACGCTTTCTCATTCCCCCCAGCCTACCTCCTGCCCTCCCTCCCATATCCCTCCATCCCTCCTCCATTGTCCAACAGACGCATGAGGAAAATGAACAGTTGGATAATGCATTTTGGCGTTTTACTGACAGCGCTACCAGATCCTCCCTCTCTCCCTTGGTCCTTCCTCTCCTCTCTGTTTATCTCCCCCCCATCATCTTGTGCCTCCCCTTTATTGTCAAGTGCAGGTAAAACAGTGGAAGGAAGATTTTACCTGGAGCCTTACAGTGGTACTCAGGCTGAACTCGATGTGATAAAAAAAAAATAAAATTGAGCTGTGTCTAAAACATTTTATCGTCAGCACTGTGTGTGTGTGTGTGTGTGTTCAAGTGTACGCCTCTCACCAGCAGTGAGTAGTAGACTTTGAAGCCCGGCCTTGCAACAAAGTAATCATCAGACTTGAAGGTGACTCTGAGTGTGTTGGCTTTGGAGTTGAGACTAGGTGGTGGCTTCTGCCCACACCAGCGACCCCAAATTATAGTGCTGGTCTCTGATTGGTCCTCCACTTCAACAAAGTCATACCTGCAGTGAGAGAGAGATGGAGAAGCAGATGAATATGTGGGAGGAAAAATTGTACATGTCAAGAAAGTTCAAAAACCAAGGCTGAAAAAATATTAAAAAAAAAAAAACTCTGGAAGAAACGAAGGTGTTTGTGTGTCCAGTTTCAACAACACTTTGATGAATAGATGGAGTAAAATTTATGAAAAACAGTGGTAAATTCAGGATTCACTTATTCTGGTAATATTAAGTTTGTCTTCGCTAGACCTGAAAATATAATGAGTGAAAAATGTGACTGTACTTAATGTTTTGCTGTTGAGTTCCTCTACATGTTTGTTTTATCTCATTTACAAAATATCTGTTGCATTGTGGGACTTACTAATACTGCTGAGTACTTTGATGGAGAGTACCTGACAACAAACTTTTGTGGGAGAAGTTTTTGATCAACTTTGTTAATTGAATGTCTCAGCAATCAATGCCCCAGTCAATTATCACACACACATACACACACACGGTCAATGAGACAAACAAGATTTGAAAACCAAGGCAAAGCTCCTTCCTCCTCCTTCCTACCTTTCTAAATGTCTCCTCCCCCTCTTTTCTCCCCACTGCTCCCCTTTGTCTTTTCAGCAAAGTGCTTACAAAGACGGCTGAGTTGCATATGGGGATTAAAAAGTCTATTTTCTCCACTCAGCCCTCAAGGACAAACTTCTTATACTTCTTGCCAAGAAAGCAAACTTCAACTATCCATCTCTCTCATAGTGATTCCACCACCTTACACCTTTTTTATATTATTTTCTCTCACATGCTACAATTTATAGTTGGTGCACTAATGTGAATACATTAAATAATTCTCACATATTTGATCTTTTTCACCTTTCAGCTTCGGGCTATCACCCAATAAACTTTTCGTGTCCTCTTTGTCACTTCAAACCAGCGTCTCCATCGTTCCATCTCACACTCTGGTTCTTTAATCACTGTTCCTTTCATCTGACTTTTCTCCCTTATAGCTGCTTGTAATTCATCAGTGCTCTCTTCTCTTTGTGCTCAGTACCTCAATCCTTCTTTCCTTTACTCAGGTATTATCTTCCTCTCCCTTTGTCTTTTTTTTCCCTACATCTTCTGCTCTAATCCTCTTTCCTGAATACCATTACTTCCATCTCCCACAGATTTTTCCTTTCGTCTATCTTTTGGAAATCTCTTGTTTTACCTGCATACTCCACTCTCAGCCTCCTCCAGACCGAACTGTCCGTCAAACTCCAGGTGAATGTGGCTTCCTGGTGGCGACAGCAGTTTCCATGACAACAGCAGGTTGCGCGGGTAAGCGTGCGGGTAGCGTGGGCTTTGTATGACTCCGCCCACCGGCGTCACCGTGACGTTTTCTTCTTTGCGGTACAAGTCTGTGGTGAGGCGATTGCTGTCTGTTAGTGGTTACAACTGATCAGTTAGTTAGTCCAGTTACAAACAACAACAAGCAAAGCAGCTTGTTCACAGAGACACACAGAAACAAAATGCAAATCAACACGCAGAGACTAACTTCTATACATAACGACACAGACAATCACGTAGAAATGGGAAGCATAAAACACCCCAAAGACAATCAGTGTAAGGTTCCCATCGAAATGATGATGTGATCTTAGTAAAGACTCATAAACACATAACTTAAAGTGTGACCTGCAGACACAATAAGAGATTTTAAGAGGTCAAAACTTAGCAGCACTTGTGACCCATTATGCTGTTATATTAAGTATCTTATTATGCATTGGGAATACTGCAGGGTTTTTTTTTATTATTATTGTTGGTCGAGATGCATACTGGTGGCAGTATAGCAGCAAAATATAGCTGATATCGGCCTGGACAATCTATTGGTCCACTTCTAATTTAGTTAACCAACGTATTTTTTTTTTACGGTGACTTTAAAAGGGAAAAAATCTACTGTACAGAATAACTGAGAGTCAAACAGTTCATCTTTAAAGTGACTCCACAGAGGAAATAGACTCATAAAAGTATCCAGTTGTAATCATGTTTCTTTTGAACATTTATCGATATGTTCTTGTGTCTGTCATTGCTGTGTATGTTGGTTTTCATTTTTCAGTTTATGTGGACATTAGCCACTTACTACTCTAGTAAAATTATGAAAGAGTCAAGAAAAGTATTAGGATACTGTCTACAAAACATTTAAATATCAGAAGTGAGTTTCACCAAAACGTTTCTCGTCGATCACGGCTGCTAATCTGAAAAAAAAAAAAAGTATTACTATATTCTTGGCAACACGGGGAATTAAGTAACTAAGTAACTTGTCAAACATGTTGTATTTAGTTTGAAGTGTATATGTGATAAATAAATCCAGCTTTAATGATAACACAGAGGCCAAGGCAAAAAAATACTGCCACTGTACTTCCACTTATTTCCTGCAGCCTTACTTTAACCTTATCCAGAACTACTACTTTAACCTAACCTTAAAACATGTCCTCACCTTAAAATTGAATAAATCATGTTGTAGACGTGTTTTTTTTTAAATTCCCACAGTCACTTCATTATAAAGTGAGATATTAACAATCTGATAAGCTCTAGCTGATGTACTGACCTACTTATCTGACAAACCTACAAAGAAAATGAAAAAGAATAAGGTGGAAACTATTATCTGTCATGAGCTCTGTTTATTGTCTGTATCGCTTTGCTGACTGCTTCAATAAAGTGTGCTGTTACTCTCTAAAGTTGTGCTTAAGGGATAATAATTGCTCATCAGCACTGATGAGCATCACAATCAAACCCAGTGAATATCTGGCCCTGACTAATCAATGCAATCATCAATCTAATTTTGATATTGCACAACAAAACTCATTAATTCCCCTCACTGTTGTATGGCTGACTTCCTGAAAATTAGTAAAAATGTCCTTACACACACATAAACACACACACACACACTCAGAAGGTCAGGTTATGTGCTGAAGTGGGCTGACAGGGCTGTATTTTCTGAGTGGTGTGTGTGTTTTTTTTTTTCAAAGAGCTGAATGCATAATCAAGGCACCACAGCCTGCACCCCTGGGAGATGATGATGAAGCTTTGGCCTTCTCCTCCACCTCTTCACTACAAACTACATTTAATTCCTCCTTCTGTCCCATTTCTACTTTCCTTTTCTCCTTCGGCAATCACTACGTCTGCTAATTCAGGCTTTAGCACTATACATCAGAGTGTGTGTACATGCATTAATGTATGGGAGACAGCATGTACTTTCAGTTTTGACCATATGTGCCTATGTGAATGTGTAAATGTGTGTGCGTAAGTGTGTTGGGCCAGAGTTTGTTTGTAATGGGATTTTTCCACTCTGCTGATCAGAAGCCTGACTGTGTAGGTCCATTCAGTCATAAAAGTGCTTATGTGTCAGGAACTTTCACCCACTAATATCTCTGGGGAACAGAGTGCGTGTGCGTCCATCAGTATTATCCATAAGGTAATTTGTGTTAATGCAAATACCACTGCTGTAATATCTTTGTGTGCAGCGTGGTCACTTGATCGTACACATAATTTATGCCAAGTGAACACTGCATGTGTGTGTATCTGTACAGATGAAGAGAAAACCCACCTTGGCACCACTTTTTACTGCATCTATGAAGTGTTTGTAGTCATCTCTGTCCTTTTCTGTGTACATGTGTTTATTCATCTGCATATCCTGTAACATGAATTATCATTAATGCGACCATCCATGCACACAGGTATGAGCGTATCTGTGTGAGCACTAAGAAAAAGGAAGATGCTTAAGTGAGAAAATATGCAAATGTGCTCAAGCAGCACTCGGCTCTTTTGGATGCTGTTCCACAGTCACACCATTGACCTTAATATAAATCATGCAGTGATGTCAGTGACTCTATAGCAAATTAATGCAAATGATACAATGATTAGGAAACGGGTTTCTGTTAAAGATCCACTTGAGAGAACTGACAATTCTAGAAAGTGGCGGTCACATTTAGTGGCTCTGCTAACGATGTGATTTTGGGAAAAGGGCTCATATTAAGTGAGGATTAAGCAGAATCCTGAGGAACCCAACAGATACATCTGGGGGCTCAGTGCGATATGCAGTGCAGCCTAGAAATACTCAAACAGTGACACATTTCTGTTGAGCTGTGTACGCCACTACATTAAAATGGCCATAAGCCTTAATGGCACTTGTAGGGGTTTCATAATATTGTGATAATTTCTACAAAATTCATTCATTTCTTTACATAGCTGCAGTCTTTTATGGCATTATTTACAAATATTTTTATTCTAGTCAGTTTATTTTGTTTCCCTAAAATCGTCCATCCACAAATTGTTTATTTAATGCAAATGTAAACAGCAGAAAATTATGAATCCAAGTAAGATCCAATACACTGGAGTACAGAGCCAATACAAGAAGAAAAACAGCAAAGAATGTATTGCTGTCCAAATGAGAGGTGGTTATTACTGTGTTTAACCATGCATGTAGAGACATGTTGTTCCAGCAACCTCCAAAACTTTCAGTTTAATTTGCCTCTCTTACTTTTTAGCTGCATCAAGCTGAGGCTGTGAGGAAATCTCTACAGGTTATACATGGCTGTATTTTGATAAAAAAGCTTAGTGCAGGTGGGAATGCGTAAGAACATGTAATAACTGGGAACAAGTGAGATGGTGCATCTGCACATGTGGTTGCACCATCCCACTGAATAAACAGTCTCAGACATGCCTTATCTTAGATAAAGAATGAGTGTACCCTATCTGAATGTAATGACATTAATTTCAGTCTTGAGGTTTTATCAAGATTTGCTACTGTTTCTTTCTTTGAACCTTTTCCCAAATATTTGCCAATTTGGATCATAGCACATGTGGCTATCTAATACTTTATCAAAGTCACAACACTTGAGAATCGGCCTCGTTTAAATGTCTATTACATGACCTCTGCTCTAAACCAGTTGTATGATATTATTATCTCATCAAATCTTGACAGGAACTTAATGTTCTGCAATCTAAGGAAATATGATGATTCCAAGGAAATATGATGTGCTGATGATATCACCAACTGTCTGACTCACACCGTACATTTAAACACACACACACACACACACACACACACACACACACACACACACACACTGATTCTGGCAATTAAGCTTACAGACTCCTGAGCTGACACTTAAATAACTGTGACAATGATGCCGCCTAACTGTGTCAGAAGCAGATGGAAGAAAAAGTTTTTGAATATATATGTGTATTCGCATGCATGCATGTCTGTGAAGATGTATGTGGGTAAATTTCCACTAATTGAACTTGGCTTTCCCACCTCCAGTGCCAGGGTGTGATGTTCTTCATGCCTCTAAGATCTATTTGTGATCCAAGTGCCAATCACGCTGTAATCACCCAGAAACATGGTGTATCAGAGACTGAAAAATAGCTCTGCCTAGAAACTACTGAAGTCCCTGTAGTTATGATTAAAGAAGATATTAAACTTTATATTTATTTTTTTAATTAAAAGTTAGTTCCCACGAAGTCACAGGTGTGCAAACTGCTGACTAATATCAAACTTTTTCAATCTAAGTCTGTATTATGTGCAAACTTAACTCTGTTTTTCTTGAGTGACAGTTTGCATACAATACATTCCAACTCAGAAATACTCCCACAGGACATTACCTATAACAAGGCGACCCCATTTCCTACATCTGCCATCCTCTGTCTTACATATCCTGTCTGACTTTCATCTTCTCAAAATGAATTCTCATAAGCCACAACACAAGCTAACAGGACACACATAACACATTCACTTTCAGCTGTGAGGAACTCCCCAGAGAAATGTGATGTTGCTGTTTGTGTTCTTGGTGGCATTCCCATTTTCTATCTAAAAACAGGTGTTTTAAACTGCTGTGACGTGAGATTTGATGTGCTCTGAGATTACGAATGAAGTAATTACACCAGTTTTATAAAAATCCCCATTATCAAGGAGTACATCCACAATTTTTCGGTAATATTATTGCTAAGATATCCCTCTCAGATCTGTCCATTCAATGTAAGGCCATAGCCAACCAACATAGAGCTTTGCACAAAGACTTGAAACAGAAGGAAACAGTGAGTCTGGCTCTGCAAACAAAATCCACCAAACAACAAGTTCATCCATTGGCATATTATACATTATTGTATCTGTACAAAAACTAAAGATTGACTAGAAACCACCGCCAAGGCATAATCCTGATGTACTGACACTACAGACTGAAATCTAATTAAAATGAATCATCTCTCCATGAAATCACTGAGATCTGTTCAGTAGTTTGAGTAGTAAACAAACCAACATGACTTTGCGGAGGTAATAAATACAATGTTCTCAGAGAGTGTAAACCTCTGCCAAGGCATAATCACACCGTACTGATGCTATAGACTGAACACTGTTGCTATTTTATGATGAAACTGTAATCCTGGTGAAACATCTACTATGAGAGTAATATCAGTGATTTTTTTCAAACAGAACACATTTTCTGATCTTTCCTAAAATGTTATCATTTGTTCCTATAATACCCTACTTCTAAAAAATTAATAAATAAAAAATCTGTTCATTAGTAGTAGACAAACAAACAAATGTGGGTGAAAACATAATGTAATTAAAAATGTGTCAATTTACAAATAGAATAAATCCATCTGACATGTAAAGGATTTACAATAGTGTTGTAATACTCGAGATCGGTCTTGGTCTCAACCAGTCTTGAGACCACTTTTCAAGGGTCTCGGTCTTGTCTTGGAATCAAAGGCATTTTTACTCTGTCTTGTCTCGGTCTCGGACAGGGTGGATTTGGGTTTTTTGATCAAGACCGGTTAAGACCAGGCCAGCACTACTGTGATAAGTGAGAACTGCCTTTCTGGTGTCATGCGGTCTTTGTGAGACCTGGAGTGACATGCCCCCATGTCTTGGTCTTGTCTCGTCCTCAACCTCCAAATGTCTTGGTCTTGTCTTGGTCTCGATACTCTCTAGTCTCCATAACGTCTTGGTCTCAGTTGGTACTGTCTTGACTACAACACTAATTCACAATAAAGCAGTCACCATGCTTGCTACACAGTTTGTTTACAGCACTGGATTACTCTGAGGAACTTCATCCATACTGTGAGTCAAATACCAGCTCAGCCTCAGGGTTTACTTTATATCAGACGGATCAAAGTGAGGATCTCCAGTGACAAGTTGGATTTGGCTTGAATGAATTGATGAAAATAACTATTAGACAAAGACAACAGCTAAACAAAATATTTCCCTGTATCATTATTATCACTAAAAACCCTTCTGCTGTCATTCACAGTTATCTGCTGAACTGTTTATTCATCTGTGTTTGGTAACAGAGTGTAAAACACTGCCCATTAGCAGCGAAACTGCTGCTAAACACTGTGAGCATGTGTGAATGTGTGTGTGTTTGCATCATTTGTTGTTTATGTGTGTACAGTGGGTTTATATGTGCACATCTGTTCGTCACTATATATGGGTCGGTGTTTGTGGGCATGTAATTGTGTATTGGTTGTTGATGTGGGAAGCTGTACTTGCGCCCTGAGAGTATTTCCACCCATGAGAAATAACCAAAGCCTTTTCCATCTGGCTAAATGTTAGCTCAAGGCCTGTGTGTGCGTGTGTGTGTGTGCGCGTGTGCATGTGTGTGCATGTGTGTGTGTGTGTGTGTGTGCTGCTTATCAAAGCCTATGCTGGCTCCACTGTTTTGCCACTCTCTCATGACAAATCAGCTTTAAATATTCTCCCTTGTTTCTCAGTCACGCTCACACAAGCATAGAGGCATGAAAAAGGCATACACACACACACCCTGGGGGTGAACACTGCATGCCGAGGGGTGTCAGCTTTGGTCAGCATCGGCTCTCGACCCACATCTCTCCTCCCTTTTCTTCACTTCCTCAGTTCCCTCCATCCTGCACCATCTTCTCTATGTCTGTTTCTCTCTCTTTCTGACCACAACACAAACCCTGAAGCTCTTTTCTCTTTTTTGCTTCACTCTAATGGACATCTGATAAAGATTCTCACATCTGAAAATATTTAATACTTTGGGACCAAACCAAACTTAATTCAATGTGAACAGTAAAAAAAAAATACTGTACTATTTTCCCTGTTTTCTCTCAGATTATTATTGTGCTGGAGTCCTACCTGCTGCTAAAACCAATTAACTTCCATCATTCTCTTTTATGCAGAGGGACTGCATGTATTTTGCATTCAGTGCAAAAGTGTGGGGAATTGGGATGCTGGAGTGGAGTGATGGCATGGTGAGGGAGACAGAATATATAAAGGACTGAGACACAGGAGGGACCTTTCAGTTATTCTCCAGCCTCACTTGCAAGATGATCAAGAAGGGAAATACATGTTAAAAGAAAGGGTGTGTGGGAGTGTCCAGT